>DWME01007318.1:0-12737 GCA_018244795.1 Parelbella ahira ahira
TCTAATAGCACCTGACCTGGGATTTGAACCCAGGACCTCCCGAACAGTAGTCGCGCTCGCAACCACTCGACCAACGAGGTAGTCGAATTTCAAGTCAAGTCAATATTTTATCGTAACATGCGGTAACAGGAAAAGGTGCTTATCGGTAATACATTTCATATACTTACATATTATCATTCTTTTAGAGGACAATTTTGATGATAACAATTTTAGTTAATATATTGTTTAAAACATCAAAAAACATTCTTATAGTTATTGTCATTCGTAGTTCTGACGGTACTTTTGGTTTCGAAGTATGTAACTTTATGGATGCACAATGAGGGAAGATGTTCGTGCACCATCTCAGGACGCACCTGCGCTTTCCATCAGGCGGGATCGTGGCCAAACGCTAGCCTATTACATGTTAAAAAAAAACGTAAGTATCTGGCAAAATCTGGTGCAACATGTGTACGTACATATGAACATTCTCGTATGTCTATAGATAAAGCTAGGATAAAGGTTTTGAATGCTGAGTCATAGACAGAGACATGTAAAATTCCTTCGAGATAAAACAAATTCAAAAGAAGCGTTGGTAGTAACATTAATTAACAATGGAAGGTTTTTGTTGTACATAATATTACAACGTTATATGTTAAATGACAAGGACTATCTGCCTGTAACCTGCTGATAATTCTTTTTGACATGCTCTCCAGACAAAATTAATTGAAATAATAATCTTTTACGCACAGAAATGTAGAAAAAAGGAAACTGTATCATAACGAGTACGTAGGTACTTAAACCGCGTCAATATTCGCCAAAATATATCTGATCAGGTCAAAACAGAAAGCCATAGAGAAAACTTTTATAGGAACGGTGCCAAACTGCCTCCCGACATTGGCAGCACGGCCTTTTATTTTCTATATGGCAATTTTGAATCGAATTTTCCCAATATTTGTTGGAAGCGTCACATGGAACGCTTCTAACGATACCGCTTGATCGATAGCCTGAATACCACAATGTCATAAATGCTACATTCTCCGGCATATTACATACTAGAATTAGATGATCGAAACGATGTCATAATCAATATTGTTTTAATTTTACGAATTCGATACTATAAGACAATGTGCTATCTACATATGCCTAGACTGTATTCTGCTACCAAGCTGAATTAATATTTAATACATACAGGTTTTACCAATTTCTTTTATTATAGAAAAACAGTACATAATTCAACAGTATAATTCACACATAGTAATCGTTGAATTGATAATCGCTGCAGTCATTATTCAGAACCGTTTCAAGCGTTTTATAAGATATCTTCAGAAATGTATGATTATTATCATTAAATGGAAATACTAAACGAAGTAAAAGCTATAGAAATTACTTTTTTGAAATGATTTAAATTTTTTGCTACTGGTTTTATTTGTACAATGCGTTTGTGTCGTATTTGAAATCATCTTATTACATTCCTAATTAAAACATTCATCAAATTAACAAAGCTACATATTAAATAAACATTTTTTGAGACACTAGGTATATCATTTTATTCTTTTTTGAGATACTATCAATTCATTCTTAATAATTACCTATAGTATAACATCCCCTTTAAAAACCATCTTACCCGCCCACCTAACTTGTGCTAATATCGGTTTTCTAAGTGGCTTGTACTCTAATTATTGTTATCTATCGGCGCCGTCTCTGAGGGCTAAGACAACGACATGAGAGGACACTGGAGCATTATGTCGTTATGCTAAATGAATGGAATCTACAGTTGTAATAGTAACCTTGCCACATAATGCGCTAGGAACTGAAGTAGCCTTGTGAGTCATGTGTCGCTCGCGTGGATAATGTCTATGCATTTCATATCATGCTCACCAATATAATCACATATTCATGTATGTCTATTCACTGAATTGTAGGAGCACTCGTTAGGCTCTTTTAGTATTTCCTTGCTGTTCAATTATTTTTTGTTTGTGTTTATTTATATGACGGCGCAGCTGCCACTGTCATACAGCAGGTTGACTTTTAGCTGTCAGCCTAACGAAGCGTCATTGTTGATGGCAGCGGGGCGGCCATCTTAAAAAAGGACTTTTGTTCGAGAGGACGCCCGCGCACCACGCGTTTGACGAATCGTTGCGGATCCTTTTACCATTTTGTAATTAAATAGCGTTGACTGGGTAAAGATCGTGTCGTTTCTTCGTCCACGCCCTGAATACCCACTTGCTTGGCGACATGAGTTCCAATGAGGGCCTTCTTGACGTTACATATATAATTGATATTATTTATTTATCTTTTATTGTTGGTAAAAAAGGCTGGAATTAATGCTAAATGACATTTTCTACCAGTTAACTCAAACGATTATTAATAGCTGTTGATTTGATCGATCTAGTAATAAAAATATAATTATTACACGAGTATAATACCTAGAATGCTGAGTTTGTACTTTTTATTGATGTACATACATAATATGGAAAATATTATGCTCATAACGGATGTCATCGTGAAGCTATTTGAAATTCTTTGGATATTATTGGAGTAGGTATTAATTAGTTTTTATTTAATCGTAAATTAACTCCTAAGTCTAAGGATTAACCTAGGATTTCAAAAGATAAAAATATAAAGAGATTAAGATTTGCGTAACGAAACGAAACGAATGCGGTGACAGCGTCAACGGAAAGAGAGAAAAATAATAATAATAATTTTGGAAATTAAAATTTCGACTTTCTATTCAGCGAATCAATATTTTTTGTAAAGAAATATTTACAGAAACCCTCCTAATGTAGAGCTCACAACAGTCAAATGTAACCTTCCATGGCGAACTATCACTGACGCTTACAGATATGTTTGTGAATGAGAACACCGGGAAGATGCGTGTAGGCCTTAGAGTCGATATTGTTCTTTAGGATGTGTAAATCTTTCCAATGCGTACTCAGCCAGCGTCGCAAGTTATGGTCTTCTAATTCTGAAAGATCACTCGTGTCCAACAGTGGAAAGATTGGTGACGATGATAGTTAGTGCTAAATGTTTTCTTTCATAAGTTGTACATTTGTGTGTATAAGATGAAAAAGATTTTTTTTCACGTCATTTTAACTTTCAAACATTTGATACCAATCAAAATCAGCAATAAAAGGATAAGGGAAATGTTTATAACAGTGAGGAATACTTTAAACTTTGCAATTAAAACTTTTGTAGGAACCAGATTGGTATTCTGTTTCATTACGCCAATAAATATCTAGAAGTATATTATGTAATTAAGTCTATTAGGTTAATTAGCCTATTATGTAATTAATGAATAACGCATTGATTTGAGGTTAAAATTAGATTCATATATTTTAATGTCCTTTTTCTTCGTGTGACATGCTGTAATTAAACAAGGTAATATATGTAATATTGTATTGTCACATTAGGTGCCTTATGGGGCAGTCAGAGAGCAACAGGCGCTAAATATTACAGAGCTCCTGATAGAACTGTCTTACTTCTAAATTTATAACTATGTAACTATATAGAACAACAATGGTTAATTATTGCTGCGGTCGGGGCATATGGCCAAATTTCATAAATGTTTTCGTGGCTCAGGAGGCGGATAAAGATTAAAACTTCATAAAGACCTTTAGGAAACTTGGAAAAAGTCCATTAGGCGACTTGGCCTTAACGCCGAATCTTAATTAATTCACATCGGTGGGACATCCCGGTGGAAGCTTCTAGCTTCTTCTCATGGCGGTTTAATATTTTAATAGTACCTATCTCTATGATGTTTTACCTTTGTTTTCTTATAAGAAAATCCATAGATTGTTTATAGAATTTCGCGAAACAGTAGTTCAGTAATAAAAGAAATGTCGTGACGGATTTAAAATTGGGATAACTAAGTATGAGTCATTTAAAGTCTGTTTGGAATGCTGTACAGTTTACAGATTTCCTATACGCGTTATATATGGGCCTGTATAAATTTATTTATATTTATATATGTACATATACAATAGACTTACTTAATATATATATAGGAAAAAAGAGGTTCCAAATATGACACAATTTCCTTCGCCTCGAATATACCGTACAGGTAAATGTCATCAGTTCAAATTCTGAGGGGCGGAAAAGCCAAACGCGATTTGATATGCGTAGATGCCGATCAGCGTATTAGTTTCCTTTCACGTACTAAGTTATTTGTGCCAAAAAAAAATCTCCTTGATTCTTGAAGGTGCCTTAACTGTATATTGTCAACAAGCAATTTCTGTATACATATTTATCTAAATTTTCCTTTTATTCCTGAGCATTGTAATGGAATATTTATGTGAAAATAAGCACGTAGATAATATTGTAAGTCAATTTACTTCTTCAAAAACGTTGTTATTCTTGCCTTACAGCCATTATCATTTGCCTTCAACTCGGTTCATATTATCTAGAGATTTCTTTTATCTAAGACATGGTTTAAAATATTTCAAGAGATTAAATATAAACGTTACTAATACATCATTGTTATCAAAATTCTGCTTAATCGCTCAGTGACTTGGACTTGCTCGTCTCCTGCTGTCTCCGTGACTGCGAAGAGTTCCTTAAGACTGTTACCCTGTGGTTTAAAATACTTGTATATCTTACAAGTTATAATATACATACGTACAAGTTATAAGATAAGTCACAGGATTAAAGTCACAGGTCAGTAGGATTAAAGTCCACCTGAGACTTGTTGTATATGAGTTGGTATTAAGGATTAAATTGCAACTCCTATTGCATATACTAAACCAGCACCAGCTGTTCAAACCAATTGTTTGTTGTTGTTCAAACCAGCTGTTCAAATACATATCACAGTTTGATGTATCACTTTTAGCTGGTATTATTCTTTTGAAAGAAAAGAAAATTTATAACGTACTGATAACATTTGTTTATTTAATTATTATCATCAACGTGTCAGCTACGTCATGTGAGAGACAGTGCTGTCATCTAGCCGGGAGCGTTGCCAACTATGTGACGGTACTATCATTTGTAGAGTAAGAATACACATTAATGTGTATCCAAATGTGAATGTTAGTTATTTACAAAGAGATTATCAACTTAGCTTAGCAATCAATATGATGCAGTTTCATTCACGTGTACATTGTCGTACAGTTAACAATCATCGTCATGTCTTAATTAACCGTTGGACCATAGGCCTTCCCTAATGAGCGCTATCGCGCGTTGTCTTATACATGTACTTACATACATATATGTCTTATCTTTTGCGTGCAAACTTTCGCAAATCGTCTTATAACTTAACCGACGGACGTCCTTCACTAGATTGTCGGACCGCAGTCTCCACTCCAGAACTTGCTTCCTCCAATACTTATCGGTTCTTTGGTAAATGTAGTCATCTTACTACCTCTTCATCTTGTTAATCCTTTGGGCTATGACTTGGGTTTTCCTTATGTATTGATTAGTTTTGTTGCATTGCCTATCCTTTAGAAAAACTCCGAGCAAAGCCTGTTCCTGTTGAGCGAATTTGGATTAGTGAACTGGTCGAACTATAAGTGTTCACATTTCAGCTCGATATGGTATAGCGAGTAGTATTCACTGGTTGATGACTTATATATTTATATCTTATTGTAACATCTCAATCTCAGTGGGTTGTACAAATAGCGGACTTAATATTAGGTAGCATTCTGTACTACTCGCCATATCAATATCCCCCATAATTGTACTTGTCATTTATTTTCTGAACGTTCAATATTTAGCTTTTTAAAGATTCATAGTGTGAATGAACTATACATTAGATGCTATCTGGACAAGAAAGGAGTTCGAAAGGAATAGAGGTAGTTATATATACTAACATACATGTTCTATTCTACGCGCGCCTAACAACAGCCGCTTACACCAGTCTAATGCGGTTAACATAGACAAAATCTATTTACAACGTGAGGTATTACTATAGTCACGAGAAATTTTCGAACCTTGCTGGATAATGCTAATAATTTATTCCTGGAAAGAAAGACTGCTCTTATTACTAAAGAGTTGGCTTGGTACGAGTATATAATAGATATAGTTGCAGTAAGTGAGGCCTCTCTATATATGTCGCCGTTGGCTTAATCGATGAGGATGGCTATATACATATATGTATGTACATACGTACTTAGTTTAACAGGCAATTTCCGCTTGCTAAACATATGCCTTCCTGTACATTATATATAAATAGGATGTTCCTTGCTTACTTAAAGTAACGACAACAAAATTAATGGTCTCAGTGTCCAAGGTTTTGTTATGGGACGTTACAAATGCGTGTGTGGAAGCCGCAGTGAATGTATTTTTTGTAGACCTTACATTGGGTTTTGTACTTATTTGTTTCACGTTCATCAATAAATGTCCTATTCGTCGATGGACAAGCTGTATTCTTGTAAGTAATTGAAACTGACTGACAGTGAAAATAAATCACCCCAAGCGATTGAATTGATGGCGGAAGGAACGAAATCGGTAAGGTTAAAATTTGTACAACTGAGTTTCATAATAACCTATGTGTATATACCACGTAACAAGATGATGTTTTGTTTCGCATTAGTTGTCCAACTATAACTGAATTAATGATTAATTTTCTTTGTCTGGATGTTGCGTAAAATGAAATCTTTTGCACTTTATGTAAAAACTGAAACAGCAATGATATTATTTTAAAAGCACTCACTTATCTTATTTAAAGATGCGTGCAAGGATCCAAAACTCAAAAATATACAAATCCTATCGCCGCTTGTCACATAAATCTTCATATTACCTCATCCTCGTCACATTATACGTACTTAAGCTTATATACTGTACACATGACGCCAACGTTGTGGCTCTAAGCAGGTTAGCGGTTGATGGGGCAACTAATTTGCCATCGGAAATTGCATCCGTGCAGAACAGGTCCAAGCGAATGGGAACACTCATCCCATTTCATCCGTAAGAACATTTTTTTATTCCTATTATTATATTTACATTTCTAAATCTGATTTAATCATGAACACGGTTACAATTATTCGTTAATAGTTTATTTGTAATTTAATGAACAACAAATCTTTGTATGTCTCTTGTTTAATTTCATAATTTTTTTATTTCAACTTATTCAAATTAAAGGGTAATTTTAACACCAAGTGGGTAGAGAGAGGATTGTAAGAGCACATCAGGCCTGTAAGGAAAGATATATTTATGTTACACTCGCTGGTCCCTGCCTACTCTATAACGGACCTGGCGTAACTGTATAATAATTTTGTAGATATTAAATTACCAAATTAAATCGTAATATAAAACTTGACAATTGATTGTATATTCTTAGGTCTATTATCAGTGTATAGTATCGATACTTGCATTAAGTATTGTTTCTCAATTCTAGAAATTTCTATCTATTCCTTACGGGATTCAACTTTGTTATAAGCTGTTATTGCATTCAATTTCCAGTAGGTCATCAGAGACGGACTGCACGGTATCTAGACTCTAGCTATTTGTGTCACATTACCGTCGGCTGAAATTGTGTTTGCAGTCTAATTACGTTCTGATCGAACAAGGCTTTGCTACAGTAGTCGTATATATCAGTGTGAACATGCTGTCCTATATATAGGACACTTCTTGCAATATTAGTTCATGTTACAGAATTTAAAGCGCCTGCTACAACTTTATTCGACCTATGTTGTAATGAAATGCGCGGATTCAAAATAAGGCGTTAGTATTCTCAAGACGCTTATGAGTTTTTTTTTGTTTTAACACTTTTTATTTAAATGCATAGTATTTCTGACGTATGCAAATGTAATATAAATTTTTCGGTATTCATAAATCTTTGTAACATGGCGTAATCTTCTCCAGAATCCGATCCAAACAGAATTTGCATGTTCAATGCTATCTCATACAAACAATATCGTTGTCTGGACGGTCACAAAGTTTATATAAAGTAGAATTTATTGTATATTGCATATCGATCCGTCCCTCTATTGCACTGAAGCGTTTTAACGCTTTAGCGTTACTTTTAAGCGTTTTTGGTTATCTAATTAAATGTGATTAACTCTGAAAAAAGTCTAAGGTTTATATTAAAGATTAAACATTGATTTTTGATTAATATCCAACAAAACGGAATAGGTATCTACAAATGAAAACGGAATAGGTATATTTCTACAACAGTTTTAAATTAATCCGCTTGCTTACGACAATAGTTAACGACGAAAATTCAATCGAATTCGAAGACTTGCCGACAATGTGACATGTATGAAGCCATAAAACCTACTTATATATTATACATTTGTTTAGCTTGAACAAGTTTATGTTGAAAGTTGTGCAACGCTCCAAGTCATTTCATTGTCCTGGAATCTGAAATATATTATTATAATATATTTTATTTAGTGTATGTTTTTCTCTGAGAACTAGGAGTACTTTATTTTAATATATAAATGAAGCATTTGTAATACTTAATCAAAAACAAAGAAACAACATTTACACCACATTATGCTTAAGTAGAGTTGCTTCCAAACTAAATACATAAGTAATATAATCTTTCAAAGTCGACTTTTACTTACTGTTTAGTTTTTGAAGTAATATAGCGATATTTTATTCATGAAACCGCCTTCAATGTTTCGTGAACTTTAATTTGCATTTCATCTGTTGAGCACTAAACGAAAAACGGATCCTGAGGTCATGACACGGGCCATAAAGCATTCTGGAGTAAATTGGCGGAGGATTAGTTGCGCGTCAGATTCCATCCTCGGCGTCATACATTGCTTCGTTAGGGGTTTATTGAACGAAGACGAAGCTAAGAGAGGTTCATGGGAAGGAAGTGAAGAAAATATCATAAATTTTTCTATTAATATTCACCCTTCTCTAGTGTCTTTGATAGACAGTAATGGACGGTACTAGGCTGATAATACTGATGATGATGATGATTTTAATGAGCTGATGTGTAATTCTATTTAAATCCTAAAAACAATTACACGCTCATATACCTACACACAAATTCCAAAACACACCCGTAAGCACCAGACGGTCATAGAAACGATAAAAAGAGTGCAAGATAGTGTTATAATGTTTCCATAAAAGTTACTTTGTCTTGTACATTGATCAAAAATGAAATGATAAATGTAATATGGTACAGCATATTCAATGTTTTTCAGTGAAGTAACTATGTCATGTCATTTTTGTATGTTCATTCTTATACTGTAGATGTAGCATATGTTTGTCAGTATAAAAATAAATACTGTAAAAAAGGGTATTATTGTACAATAAATATTTCAGTAGAATATTATAATCTGACATAAGTAGGGAGAGTATGAAATTGAATAAAAATTTTAATTTTAATATATGCTAAAAATGTTTTCCCGGTAGTTCTTAATGATTTTATTACGACATACCTTTAAGGATAGCTCTGTCTAAAAATTATTATCAATGGAATTTCAAAATATCGTCTAACGACAGATGAGTTCATCTTGTGATTTTGTTATAAAAGTGAGCATCAGAATTCATAGTTCAAATTAATATTTGTATAATTTAATTTAATCTTTGATAAACATCAAAAAAAGTTTACACAATTCCGATGAAATGGAGAACGCAGATACACCACTTGTAATTTGAACCCTATCCCAAGGGAACCCTATAACCTGCCAGGCTTCTGATTGAATATCCGTTTTAAAGTCGTAATTCCTTCCAACACTGAGAAATATAGGATCCAATTCATTTCATCCCGTGAAGCGCAGAAATGCAACATTTAGTATCGTGTTGCTACAAGAACTTTCTAGAAAGGAAATGTATGCAAATAACAAAGGAGAAACCTCATCAAGAAATATGAATTTTATTTAAGAATGAAAATTCTTTGTGCTTTGTATCCTTTATTATTTAATTTGAAAATGGGTTGTTTCGTAATAAGTATAGCAAGCGATCTCAGTATGAATAGTTGTATTACCTAAATATACATTCATTTGTATAGTGAATAATTATCAATTTTTGACCGACTTAATCCTGATTCCATTGTTGGACAAGGATCTCCTCACGGACTGTGAAGGTTCAGACCATATTTTACTGCTCTGGGGAAGCACACGCTGACAGACTTCACACGTCTTAGAGTATTCTAACGAGTGTATAACTCATTACAATGACTTTTGTTAACAATAATGTAGGTGATTTTCAATCTGAAACTGAATGTAATTTTAAAAAGTGTTCATAAACAGTGGCAAGCATTTAACATTAGATGGATTACGCGTTTATCGACGTAGCATACAGTTTAATTAAAAAAAACAATCACTTGACACGTCACACTCAGGCAAGACGAAAATAACTTTTGTACCTTCTCCGTATATTGCCAGTGAAAGTATCTTCTGCGCTCGTTGCTACACATCACCCCTTTTTATTTAATAATAACACGCGAGCAAATTTATATTCAACTGGAAATAAGGATATGTAGCCGGTATTCTGCCGCTGTTACAGCAGAAACGCTTGCTAATGGACGTGGTAAATTGAACGTAAACACAATTTGAAATCTCGTTTGAACTCATTAGAAGAGTGTACAGTTTTCGATGAATTAGGTACCGAATTATGTAGATTCGTGATATTACGTATGGCAATGAGCCTACTCGAAGATATTTTCTCGTGTTTTTTACTGTGTGGTTCAAATAGTGCTTTTTATTTTAATTTTAAATAATCTTTTTTAATATGTATTTCTGGAATAATGCTTTATTTAAGTAGGCTCATCAGCTATTCCATTGTGTGGGATACACGAAGTGCTGATGAAACGCGGGAGTATACTACACTCCTCTGCCTACCCATTCGGAGATTACAGGCTAGTTGTTTCATTTGTTACCCAATTCTACTACTTCAGGATAGGCAATTTTGAAAATAAACCAAAATTCTTTACAATTCATATAAAGTTCAAGCCGTTATAACGTAAGAAGAAATTTCTTGGTAGTTTCTTCATTTTATTGCATATCTGAACAATGCTTGAAAGTTTTTCAGTACACTCGCTGTTCCAATACAAATATGGACGAATGACGAAGTTTCGTTATATGACATTATTATGAAAAGTTGTAAGGTACTGGAAATGTTGATATGAAAGTGGTATCTCATGCGACTGGCTCAGAAACTTATATCTAAGGCTCTGTGAGACTACTTGGAGCGGTTCTGCTTGTAATATTGCTGTGTACAAGCATCTGTGTAACTGTAGATACACAAAGTACACACACATAGCATGCGCATATATTTAAAAAAATCAGTACCTACTTTAAAAAAAAACTCGATAAAGATGTAATGTAAAACTTATAAGTTTTGCATGACATTCTTACTATACGTGTGCTAGTAATTTCGATATGTTTTCGTCTATATTTCTACCTTAAGACACTGCTAACTGTTTTGGGGAACTGAATTGACTGTACCTACGTGGTGTTACTTTCGAGAGGTTACCTATTGTTAAATATATTGTGATATTTTTCTCCACTACTGTATTCGCCGAAGAGGTAGGTAGAAAAGTGTAGAACACTCCCACAATCCAGAATCAAATGTTTGCTATATACCGAACACGAATCCAGACTCCTAGCCACTACTAGAAATTCCAAATGAGAAAAATCTTATTATACTCGACTCAGAAATCGAGCCTGGCTCTTTATATCAAGCGTCGCGCTTGCAGCCACCCGACCAACAAGACACTCAATATAAATAACACATACATATTTAAAGTAATTTTGTATACAAAATAACAATTGTTTTCCTTTTGTCTTTCTTGAGCACAGTGTGAACTTAATCTTAGAAATGCAGTAAGTCAATAACTAGTTCTCGTTTTATCGAACATTGAGAACGGGCAAGGTAATATTACAATGTCCACTTGAAATTCCAAGTAATGTACGATCATAATACGACGGTATAATAACAATTATTATTATGGAGGATTCTTTCCAGGGTAGGCAGAGAGCAATAAGTGACCAATATCTGTATCCTTACAGACCTCACGTGTCACCTACATTCGTTCTTCAAACACACGTTGATTTTGTAAACTAAAAATTTATTAACAAAGGCTGTGTATAACGTTTTTCTTATGAATTATTTTATTTTATCCTTGCATAGAAATTGCTTTGAATTAATTCACAGTTCCACATATAGTTTTGATAGTGGGCGAGTTTATTTTAAGATAGCACATGGCAATCCTTGTCGGAGAATATTATGGTCGGTTGATAATAACTTTCACAAAACGGTTTGACAACCATCCTGTATGTACACCAATATACATGAGAGCTGATGGATTTCGCTACAGCGTTCCAACGAGTTACAAATCAAAACTCCAAGGTAACTAGGGTTATAGATTCTTGAAGATATAGAAAAGCGTACCTAAGTATGGTGTTGTAGGAAAAATTATAGTCTTATGTGAATGTAGAGTTACGATAGAGAGCCAATTTCCGTTCCTATTCCATTGCGATAAATTCCTTTGAAGCTTTCGCAAAGCCGTGTTAAGCTCACGTCGAATTTCTTGAAAGCTTAAGTAGCGTTGCTTCAAGTTTTCATAGCAATTTCATTATGGCGTGCAAACGTATTGAGAAATATTCGTGGAGTTTTTATATTTTCTCTGGTATTTTCCGTATTATTTGCCAATTGTTTTGGATTGGTAGCTTATATTTTAGAAATAACGTAATTAATATTACGAAACATTAGTATGTGGAGGAAAAGGGGAGATCTCCCGCCAGGCGATGTCGCTGCCTGGCGACCGCGGTCTTTATGTTAACTTCGGATCTTGTATATATGCTGAGATTCTATGGAACTTTGATAGCGTGATTCAGGATGCGTCCTCTGATTGGCCAGTCTCAGTG
>DWME01007319.1:0-12734 GCA_018244795.1 Parelbella ahira ahira
ACCCCTTCACTGGCGTACTATTATAAGTATGCTCAAAAACGGAAAAGCAAAAAGCTCTTAAAATGAAGCCCCGACAAACTAGATGGAGTGTAAAATACAAAGTGCGAGCGGCCGCGCTCCAGGCAAGAGGCAAGTTGACGGAAATTTTGATGAATACACCCGACACTGAGACTATTTTACAACACACTGTCTTCTTCACGGAATATAACTGTTAAGTTCACGAATTGTCTCCATTTAAAATACTGCTAATATTGCTAATGAAATTTTACCATAGTATTAATTAAATTAATGTGTTTAAGTCACATGTGCTTTATATACAACAGTCGTAAAATCAAGTTTGTAACTACATACAATGTAGATTATAGAAAGGAGTCGGTGTGCGCAGCTACATATATACATACATGAGGCATATTTAGACAAGAAACTCAATCAATCTTGATAATCCAACAAGTGTCAAGTTTAGTAACTTGATACTATTGTTATTATAGGTACGACATGACAAAATGTCCAATTAGGCCAAAGTTGAGATAATGATATATTAAACGTGTCAGCCGCTAATTATGTCGTGATTTCCCAATATACCTAGCTTTGGCATCACAGTAATAGTGATATTTCTTAGAAAGCGTATTACAGTAGCTTGGAATTTAAGCAGAGGCGCAATAAGATTACGAAATAAAATTGTCAATTTGAATGAAGTAAAGTGAAACAGGGTATACCATATTACATATTATGAATTTAACCGACTCGTGAAGGTCATTATAAAGATTAGTGTTCCGTATAAATTTGCACGTAATTAACTGGTATCATTTTTGTTAAAGGGATAATTATAACCTTATGCTTGCCCTGAAAACAAATAAAAAATTTCCGATTACGGGACAATTAGACGAAGTCAGTAGTTCAGAATACTACTATATTTGCTGTTACTCGGATTTCGTTAAATGAATGTTTCGTAGAAATTGAATTAGCTCGATTTGAACGTCTATGAATAAATATTATTTTCCATTGAGCAGAATAGTATTTGTGGTAGATTTTTTAGTAACGTGCCGCAGAACACTTGTTGAATTCATGACTATAGTCAGTCTTTAAAACATAACAATGAGCGTTTTAAAAGTAATGTTAACTGTTACACCATATTTACTCGTATTAGTCATTTTACCATTTTATAAGTCAAATTCAATTGTGCTTCTTTTCACACGCAACATTTTATTAAAATTAACTAGTGAGTAATGGTTTTTATAACTTACATTAAAATACTTTCAGTGTTAAATTAATAATTGTAGATTTCGTAGTTCTCCAAATTTGGTATAACAGAACCAATTAGCTCTTATTATACAGAGTCTCTCTAACCTCAATTTTCTTTCAGCGTCGTTTACAAAGCAATGGGGTTACAACCAACTAGCACGGTGAAATATATTTCCAATGTTTCTCGTACGTTCTTGAAAGTGAAATTTATTACATCGACGTGAGCTCCCGCACGGTACGTGGCAAGTACTAATGAGTTTCTCAAGTAATTACTGATGTACTGTTGAGCAATTAGGAGTATTTAATCAATTTTATCCTTTACATGTAAAATATGGATTACATGTACGTAAAGTATACCTAATCATATTTTAGGTGTTTCCAAAATTGTCTGACAATGTGAGGGGTAAGCGTTTCATTAGATTTTATGTGTCGTTTTCAAGTGTAGAAAGAATTTATAACTCTGCAAGGTTGGAATACTAACGAACCCTTGCTTTCTTTAAAATCAATTTAACTAGGTTTTAGAGGTAGCCTCTCTAACATTATGTCTACCAGTAGACGTATCCAGATATTCAGGTACAAATGTCTATTGTCTTTTTATTTTATTTTCCAGAAAGAATAATAAATGATAAGTAAAATTTAATTCCGTGTTTAAATATCTACTTCTTCTTTAACGTTATGCAAGTTGAGATACTTTTTTGAATTATCATACCATTGTAGAAGTCAACAAGTAACATGGAGGCAGAGTTACCTGATGAAAATTGTTAAGTGGAACAACCAGACCAATTTCAACTTCATGACTTGGTTATGGCTTGCATTGGTCACTTGCCGTCATTTCTGTTTCTTATATATTTTGTATAATTATTATTATGCAAAAATATTACGCTGCAATTAAAGTTAAACAATAAAATTTAGATTGATATTTACGTGTGTTAGGTTAAATGAGCATATAAAATATCGCAATTTTTGGATGCGTTTTCACCCTTTCTACAAATATAGCCTTATTATCAAACGTTATGAATTTTAACTTAGATTATTAGACCATACACCAAGTTAGCTTACGTTTGTTTTACGGATAGCCCAGCTGGTTCCAGTTATATCTGAAATCCTTCATAAACTACATGAACTACGGCCGATCGCAGTGAGGTCGCGCGGAGACCACAGATTGGTCCAAAACTACTCTGGTCATCCCAAAGGACTAAAATGAGTTAAGCTGGTGAATAATTTAAACAAAATACTGTATTATTTGAGAACACTGCCTTACTCATTTATTCAGTGATCAGACAGTCTGACGACTACTTCAACTTACATTCTGCATCAGTGGTTTATGTGATTTTCTTTTCTAATTATCGTTCTTAATATAATTTTCAGTGTTAAGCAGAAAGGCATTTCGTGCCAGGGCTAATGTACATTTTGCGGCTTAATGTGAAAATGTTTTATTTTAATAGCACTTATTAGATTAGTCATGCGTGAGGATAACACCCCTCCATTTCAAATGATGGGTGCGGCAATTATATCTGAACATGGTTTTTACTTCCGTCAACAAATTTATTCCAATTTTATTTCATAAATAAAATTTCGTATGTTTTGTTTGTTTTTTTTCTAGTCACCAAAATTCGTTGTCCAGAAATCATCCGCATATCTCTCGCAATTATTTTTATTGCTAAGTATAAATTGTGTCACAATGTAAAAGGTTATATAAACTAGTGGTCCAATAGGAATCGAAATTCGCTCGTGATACATAAAATTTCTCACTTTCACCGTTATTTGGGGTTCTTATGTCAAACAGTATACTTATATATTTCTTCTGCGCTACAGATTGATAGCCTACTGTTATGTGATTTTTTTTCACTGGTTTTTACATTTTGTTAAGAGGTCGTCAATCTCACAATACTCAATGTAAGTGACGTCATCATCAAACTAGATGTCAATAGCTGGGATCCATAGGGCTCCCCTATTCGGCGCCATTCGTTCTTTTGATGGGCCTTCCAAATCCGGCAGCTTCCCGCTGTCTTCTTCAGATCGTCAGACCATCTGGGTAGACCAATGTAACGTAATCATTTCTATATGTACATCGGCTACATGATTGTTACACCTTTATTACTACCTCAAATTAATAGGAGCAAATATTGACCACCCGTAAAACATGGTCGTGACTAATATGTTTAACGAATTCCGCTTCTAACCTACTTTTACAAACCCCTTAAAATTATTTCGCGTCCAATAAATTAGGAGCAACGTTCGGGCCCTTGTCAACTGTAACTAATTACTGTCATTCTATTGTGTCTGCTTGAAATGAATAATTTTACCTTTCTTTTATTATAATTATATAGAAAACCTAATATATATATATATTTGAAGGCTTTTATATATTTTTGAAGAATATTCTTGTACGATATATGTAGTATACATTCATTTCAATCATGCACTCCAATTTATAACCTTGCAGTGGGATTACTTCTGACATAGTAATTATTTAGTTCAGCGAAACGATTTTCGATTTCTATATAAATTTTAATAGTCACTCTTTTAAACATTGCCCATTGTTATGAATCAGATTATTAATATGTAACGCAATATCATGATTACATGTTTTGGTGTTAATAACCTTTTAAACAATTTACAAGTAACGCGGTTAATATTATAATTAATTAGGACTAAACTATGTTTTTTAAAGGCAATGGCCCAGTCAGCTCTCGTTAAAAATATAACAGCTTATGCAGACGGCTTGAAATTGTCTATACTTCCTACGGCTTATTTTCTAAAAAATGCCAGTACAACCAAGTGCCATGATTCTCATTTATTGCACAATTTCTGTCCAAATTTTTCCGAGTAAACTGACTGGCAAATTTGAGAACCAAATGTGAGCTAAAGTACTATCAGATAGTATTAAGTGGCTATATTATTAAAGTATTCTTGTAATAATATTCTTATTCCGCGGGTGAAAATATTAAGTGTAGGATTAAATTTTCACCATTTTTAAATCTCATGTTGTTGTTGAAATCTAAATGTTTCGTATGTAATAGTACGTTCTATATGTATGTATATTATCTGCTATTTAGTTTAATATATAGAAAAAAATTTATTCGATTTAGACTAAAAGCACAAATTACATTCGAATTGTTTCTGTAATTCTCTACTGAAAACAGTAACTTCTGATCCATTATGCGGGCTAAGCTGACGTTGAAATTATGTAGCTATCCGACTCAAAAGACATGGTAGAGTAAGCCTGAAGGGCACTTAGGAGGTTTGCCAAATTCCCTGAGAATTACGCAGCTCGACATTTTATAAAGGGAATAACGTATTCAATATATTTATGTAACGTTTTAATGCTATATTGATTACATATCCCGATTATGCAGTTATTTTATTACTACACCAAAAGCTAAATTTTAACCTCTCATAGTATCAAAAGGAATACTTTCTTTATTTAATAAAGTAATGCATTTACAGACAACATACTTAAAAAAAATTACCTATAAATGTTTCAGACGTACGATGTCTTGCTACATATGGAATGGAATTGAATTATTCCAATGTCAACAAACACTCCTATCATAAGTCCTTATAATACGTGTCTATACAAAACTAAGATGGGCGAATGATGATACTTCGCTTCTAATCGATCTACCAACGGCGTAATATTGATATTTCATGGATCTTACGGTCCTTTTCGGATCCCCTGGGCCATGACCCCCTGATATTTGTATCAATCAGGTAAATGTGTCATTTTGTTACAAATATAAATTATTTTTTATTTTAGGCAATATGTCAACAATATGTGAACAATATGTGAACAATATGTAAACAATATGTCAAGAATACGTGAACAATATGGCAATAAAATGGTGTAAACTTTTATAAATCGTTCTTGGTACAAAGTTTTATGTCAAATATGAAATAAAATTCGCCACACGATACAATCTTAATTACTTGATGTTAATGAATCTTAATTACTTGATATTATTGATACTAATGAATTAATTATCAATTCTATTTAGCGGACTTATTTTTATATCATTATTATTTCAGGTTGTTGCAATAAAAATAATAATTTACGTAAAACTTCAATCGGAATACATATTTCTCGGACATTTCTGGAGGAAAGACGAAACCAACACGTGTGTAAGCAGTCTAGAAACCTTATACACAACTTGGAAAAAAAATAACAACTTCAATTGAACTTAGTCGAGTTCAACGCCAAAGAAAGCCTTTTAATATTTTTGTTGCGAAAGAAAGCTCATTTGTCACAGCACTTTTCTTCTTTACCTACAAATTACTTACAACACATAATTTTGAGATCCTGTGAGTTGACACATAATTTGATGTGTATCAGAAACATTTAGCGTTGATTTCATTTTAACATCCATAGTGCTAAATACTCTAGACAAAACTTTGGAGCAATCCAAAAATGTGTTCAAAATGAATGTATTATGAAATTCGTAGTTGAATACATAAAAAATGTCGTTATACTCTAAAACTTTCATATTGAATATAAATCAACGAGTTCATTGTAATCTTTGTAAATGTTTTGTAAAGTGTCTTGATAATAATGTTATATACAAAATGTACTAAAACACCAGCTATTCCCGAGAACTCGTAACTTAAAAACAATCTACGAGTTCTTTGTAATCGTAATCCGTTTATGTTTCGACGTGCAAAGTTTTAATGGCCTTCTAAAACAGTACACTTGTTTCCATTCGTATATTTTTCGTAAAGGCTTTTAAGGAAGTTTTTTTTTTCTCTTACATCAATGTTTGTATATGGTTGAATGAATGGTAGTTTTAATTAATACGACAACGCTATACAAATTCTCAAATACATACAACAAATTCGCTTAAACATCAGTGTCTACGATTTTATTTATCCGTTCTGCGTGTTTTCACTCGAAACCATCAGGAGCAATGTGAGAATAGAGTCGATCAGGAATTTTTTTTATATATTTAGCCAATCGTTATTAAAATAATATAATTTACATAATTTAATTGTTATGTTTGTTACGTTTACAGCAATTATGTAACAAAAAATTATTTGGAAACAACGAAACCTAATAAAACATTTATTAAATAGACTGTCGAGCCATTTATGTTAGGCGTCTTTACCACATAATCGGTAAGACAAGTTTCACTTGAGGTTTTTACCACTTTTTCTACACAAAACTTTTAGTCCATTTTGTCTAGTCAAGCTTCGGGACAAGATGCGCAGAAGACTTTAGTAAGAAGTCTGTCGCTGTTTCTTCTTTTAACATATATGTAGAAACAGAATTCAATAGAAGAATTGTAACGCTATATGTTTTTGAGGGTTGCAAAAACATGCACATTCATTAACCGAAGCCCCAAAATTAAAATTGAAGCTTGTAGTCAATGATTTTATAACAATGGTCTTGCCAAAAACTAACTCGAATCCGTTATATTTTTTTTATAATTCATATCTTAAATGTAGGTAGGACATGTAAACGCTTAGTCCAGGGAATTACCGCTGACGTAAACCTAGTTCTACCGTAAAAAAATATGTGTAAAAATTTGTTTTCTTCTAAAATAAAAGAATGACTTTAATATGAGCGACCTTTTGTAATACCTAAAGAAGCTAGATATATTGTTATCAATTTAGAGTAGAGGATTCCGAGCTCCGATTCCGGTTGAGCAGTCATCTGGATAGCAAACTTAGATAAATTACTCTGCATCTGGAGAATCTGTACGTGATCCTGAAACCCCGATACAAGCAACGCCCCTATAAAACTGTGAGTGTCTAGCACTATATGATATTTGATTGCACATGAGTCAGCGTCGCGTGATAAACTTTTAAAACCCGTAGGGAAATAAATTTAATTATATATACATACCTATCTTATCCCATGAGTTGATATAGGTCTATTCACGATTAAATTTTTCTTCACAGTCCACACACATGTAATATATTATAATACGTATACCTACATACATATTTAATATTAGGTATCAAAGCCGATTTTTATATTTAGAAAAATGCATGACATACTGTCATAAGGCTGATCTATGATAATATCCAGTATCGCTTACAGACGTATACAACACGTATCACAACACAATAGGACACCAATATATTGCCGTCCTTGACAGTATCTGCGAACGGCATGCGTAAGAATCGTATATTGTATCGCTGTAGAAAATTACAAGCGGAGTTTCAACGTGTACTTACGTGATACAAAAGTGCTTTATATTCTATTACCTTGCGGTTTTTGCCACTAGGTTTTTGGCCAACGCGGCAGCCTATGGCCTTAACTTCTTTTATTCTGAAAAGAGACCTACGTCCAATAGTGGAGCGATAAAACGTTGGTGTTGATAAATATGATAATGATATTTAATCGCTCCTAAAACCTATTTTGAAATATATTTTGTCAGTAATGAAAACATACGACTAGCAAATATGTATCTCAAATTCAACCCCTGACGGAACAGTTAATACATACATTGTAATACTTACATGGGTTTCAACATGTCTAATTTAAACTAAACTTTGCCTTTGATGATCAACTGAGCATAAAATTGAATTCCAAATGGAGCGTGTTCTTTAGGCAGTTAATCAATGACCTTTATCTGTTTGTATATAACTATGATCTGTACAATTTAAATTCTAAATATAGTTACTCAACCGCCTCTCGGCATATATGCCGTTTAATTATATACCTATACAAAATGGTGGTTAATTTATTGAGCACTGTAACCGTAACATATGTGTAGTGGGATTAGTATCTATAAATATGTATAATAAAAGTGTGAGTGTATGACTGTAAGTAACCCAGGTTCCATAAAAATAAAGACAGTTCTGAAGCAGCAATGACTAGTGTTACTTGTTTCCCGTAAAAAAAACTTTATGGTGGGACTCGGCCTGTGTGTAAATAATTAAACCTCATAGAGATTAATATAAAATGACTCATTATTCTATCACCATTGTGTGTTTCACGAAACAGCGTGTATTAAAAAAGAGAAGAACAGCTAAGAACTAATCCGAACTAATTAGCTTCTCTGGTCTATATTAAAGCTTTTATAAATGTTCAATTTCAATATTTTTTGCTGTCACTCAATGATAAAAAGCGGTCTTGCCCACTCTAATGAATCCTTTGTGAAACGATGTCTAGAAACAATAACGATATTACTGAGCTATTCCGATGAAAATTGTGTCCTTAATCTTCTAACTGATGAGGCTCGCTTTAAAAATAAAATTAAAAATAACATTTCATTTTCCGCCCGAGAGCTTAATACTGTGACTTCATAACCCTTTGCGCAAACATGGTGGAAGTTTTCAGTAATCTAGACCCGCTCTGTAGTAACTTAATTAACACGCTAAGTTAGCATATATTATATCATACAAACAGCCTTTATCACATTAAATGCATTGTCGCACGATGATCAATGAATTTGATTAGTTAAAACCTATAAATATAATTCTTATATCGACTTTGGAAGGTCTAGGTCTCATTTCGCCATGTTATTTCACTGCGGGATCGTAGAGATTTAGTTTGAAGGATAAATATTCTTCGAAAAATCACTTTATAAGACTTCCGATAGAACAAATGGAAGTAAAAAGATTACTTCTGTGAACCCGCTCTTGATCAGTGTGGCAGGGTGTGGTCTTAAGCCTTCTTGTTCTGAGCGGAAACCCATAAAGATATATTTCTCATGTTGTTACCTAAGGAGTACAACCTCAATTTGCTGCGGTGGACACTGCACCTCTTGATAGATTATATGCGAACTTGTAAATGAAGTTCAATCATGTATAATAAATAGTTGGAAGTATCTTTGGCTTGGTTTGTATGAAACAGAGAAATTCTATTGACTCGTTTATTTCCTTCACCGTTCATTTTACGATTACGAGTTATACTCCGCTCTTTTACAGAGTACATCTCTGCGCATACATCGTTCAGACGACTATGTAACATAAAAATAAATAGCCCGCTTTACTGTAAGTTTTGTACCGGAAACAAACTATGTTGCTCTTGCAGCATAGTGGAGTAATACTTGCTGTGAAAAAGACACGAAAAAGACAAAAATGCGCATTGATCTCATCCGTTTTGAAAAATTTAAGTAGCAATCATTTGTTTCCATTGTCTAGATCAATTATACTTTAACCCGCAACTGGTATCCCGGTACGTCTCACTAAATATCTTTTATATATTTTTAAATAAAAATTGTTAAAAAATATATTGTATTTACTTTTTTTAGCTCCAGCAAGTAGATTTACGTTAGAAAGAAATACATATTATTTGCACTTGTTTAATATGTATACATAGTAAAGATTAAGTAGTAACAAAAGTCATGTCTTGTAGTAGGGTAAAACTGACAAAAGTTTTTGAACTAGTGAGCTGTAGTGTTTGTCAAAGTACCTTCAAAACGTGCACTTACATTTCTATCCAAAAATATTTCATTTTTAAAAATTTATTTCATTTAAAATATCTCAGAAAATTTGCCTACAGACGGTATTCGGGTACAAGTACAAAGCAAAATGAAAATATTTTGCGAAATATTCCTTTGTACCTATGTGGTAATAAATGTACGGAACAAAGCTTAGGGTCAGCACCACTGGAAATGAGAAAGGAATGTAAAAAATATTGAATTTTAAATTTTGGTTTTGTTTTTCAAAATAATGAAATTATTAAAATTATTAAGCACCTCAAGTTTTACTCACTCCGTGCTCTCTGCCTTTCTCGTAAAGGGCCTTGCGTGATGATATATGTATGTATCAATGGTCTTTCACCAGCAATATTTACACATCGACACGGGTATGTTTTTAAGTTACACCAATGAAAAGTTTACATTGCATCATTTATTTTGGGGATACTCAGTTTTATTTTTGACAGTACCTTTAATAACTCGATCTTAAATATTTTCAGATTACATGTCACTCGCTATGATAGTAAAATGAACGAACGCGTCGAAGCATTTATTTCTACTTTAAATGTAACTACATGTTAACGATGTGGATAATAAATATTTTATTTTAGTCACGGTCCATTATACTTAATATATTTTCTATTGTTCTTGCGTATAACCAACTCACATTTGAGAAACGAGATACGGATTTTGTTCATAATGATAATAGTCGTTAAATGGTTACCCCATAAGTATAGCGGGAGGTCAAGATTCACATCTGTAGATACTTTATTGAGGATAACCGTACATCCTCTTATAAATATTTATTGTTTACGTATTTGGTTCCCTTTGAAATAATGATACATCTCTTTCATATTTTCATGTTTTTTTCGCGTTCCTCTCACTGTGACTTATTTTTACCAGACTGTAAACAGCATTTATTTATAGTCTTCATTAGAAAGATATAGTCGACTCTTCTATTTTATATAACAATTTCATAGGTAGAGACATAGGTATTTATACATATATCTTACGAAGTGCAGTTCTACAAAAAACATATCTGCTACAGACTAGCAGTACTTCTATTTTGATTGATCTAACACACTTCGTGTTACTTTGACGATACTTGTGCCGGTCATAGATGTTTACTGATCACAGTAATCGATTTACCTCAGATCGCCTATATGATTACTACTTCTATGTATGGTCATGAGGGACCAAATTATTATTATACTAATAAAATTTTATATAACATGTTATCTACATAATATGTGTATAATACTGCATTTCACTGTACTGTACATTGTATTCCTTGGCAAAATATAAGAAAAATCGTATATTTTATGTAGAAATTAATCAACTCTAAAAAATTACTAGTTTAAAAAGGACTGACTAACTATTTCAATGTCTGAAACTGTTACGAAAGATAGAGGAGTTGGCAATAAACTTTATAAAACCTCTTGAGCGCGACACGGAAAAGTTCTGACTAGACAAAACAGCCAGAATTATTGCAGCGATTATGCGCTTCAGTCACTTCATAAAACTTCTCACAGAATAACGAACAGCTTCTTATATTAAATTGTAAGGATTTTCCAGTGTCTCTAGGCAAGCAACTTAATATGTATTTTTGATTTAGAGTTTACTGATATTGTGCGTATCAGTTTAAACGTAGGTACCAGTTACGCTACGTTCCACTCAAAGTCGGGAGTGAGTCTATTGCCATACATCAGGCACATGTATTCTTGATTAGGACAATACTGTTACGAATATGTATGTAAAATAAATTATGTTAAGCTAAGCCCAGATGTAATTTGATTATCAAACGTTGAATTTTTAAGAGAAGAAAGTATCAGGCAGATGTCTACACAAATGACCGCTGCCCTCCATAGACATCTGAAACTGATTTCGAACAGAAATGTGGAAATAGTACTATTAGTGACAGTAGTCCAATTAATGTAACTTGTAAGTAAAATTATTAGTTACAGACATATATTTATGCTGTGTGCCGTAAAGTTCGGGATTATAACACATCAAAAAAATGGATCCTCTTTTACGGACGGACGTATCAGATTTTGGTATTTTTTAAGGAAAAAAAGTAGCAACCCAGTAGGCAGAAGCTGAAATACGCTACTACTTATGGACATCTGCAACTGTACTTGAAAAAGACCAGAACAACAGAACTATTAACAACAATTGGTACTGATAATAAGACTATTATTTAGTATTAAATAATAAGAGTGGACTGAGAAGAGAGTGGAGAGGGTGGACTGAGGTTGTCGCTTCTAGCATATACAATCAAAAAGAAGAAACAGCTCTAATAATAATTGCAAGATAAAAATCAGTGTAGCTGTAGAAGTTTCATCGCATGTTATTTGTACATTGTTCTACGAAATTAAAATAAAATAATAATACTTATAAGTATAAGCACGAAAGTATTTTATTTATTTTATTTGCTTTCGAGTCACATCTGCACGTGCTACGTCGCTGTACTTCATCCCTTGTCGGGTGGAAATGGCAAATCGTGTGCAAGTGTTGCTACCATCTCGGACACAGGACGTGCCTCGGGCAACAATTGCATTCAGTTCAGTACTTTTATCACGCTGCGTTGGGTAAGGGCAATCGGAATTCATCCGTACCAAGACATAAAGTATTTTTACTGATATACGTTTTTAAAACGAACCGTGATTAAACGAGCGTTATAATCGACATCCACTCAAATGGCATGTCTGTACTCGTAAAACGATATATACGAGTACCATAAAAGTTACGATAAATGTTAGAAACCTGTATTACTATAGTATAATGTACTCTAAGAAGTTAAAATTTATAAAATCTTACTTGTCCAGTGCCTGCTGCATTGTGAACATGAGAAAATAGTATAGAAATTAAAATATATTTCCTGGGCAATTTAGAAATTTTGACTAGTTACTATTAACCAGCTGTCAATATTAATAATTAGATAAAGATGCAGCTTATTTTATATACAAGTTATTAACATACGTTGACACTAAAGTTCAATCTGTCGTAATATATGTATATAAATATAAAAAAAAATTGTGGAATCTTTTATTGTAAAATTAGTATCATCACAATAACTTATCTCGCCCGATTACCAAATTTTTAAGCGAATTTATTAAAAGGCAAACT
>DWME01007320.1:0-12732 GCA_018244795.1 Parelbella ahira ahira
TAGAAATTCTAAATTAGAAAAATCCAGTAGTACCCAACCCGGGATTTGAACCCAGAACCTCTCGACCACCAGCAGTCGCGCGTGCAACCACTCGTCTAACATGGCACTCAATATTATACGTCCCATATTGTAACAGAGGGTGAGCCTATATTGTCATACACGTGGCAGAGAGCTAAATTGAGAGTGACTACTAGGAATTTAAAATTTTAAGATTTTTTTTAAAAATAAACTTGCAGCCTCATTCAATCTACCATATTTACTGATAAACTTACTTTTTTTTTATCATGTTTACTATTATTAAAAAATATTCTATATTTATGAGTCTTAAGGCTAATCACTATATTTAAATATGAGACATGTTATCCAACATATTGTATGTGATATTAGTACTCTCAACATAAATATTGTCATTCTTTCAAATAATTTCCATTTAAAGTGCAGTTCTGTAAACAAATTTCATTATTTGTACATTATAAACATTGGTATGTCTTTTTAACTTAATTGCTTTACGTCGTGTCACGTTTCATATAAAAATATAGTTATTAAGTCGTAAAATGTATATTCAAGGCAATAAGAGTTAGGTGCGTGTTCAATAAATGTTAACGGAGGTACGGAACCCTAATTTTGCAATATTTCTGAACATTCAAGATATCAGACAGGAGACCACAGGTTCATTTCAGGTCAACAATGTATCTGTGTTGCTATATACGTAAATAATTCATATATAAGAATAAAAAAAATCCCTACTTACACGAAGAATAACATTTATATACTTACACGAAGAAAAATTGCAAAGAATTAAAACTTTTCTTTATATTGTGTGTTCAATAACAATGAAAATCATTATTTAAGTCCATACCTACTGTCAATATCAGATACAATACTCTGGGTTAAGCTTTATCACAAAGTGAAGATGAATAGAAACATATTCTTTCACATAGGAACCTCAATAACATACGAACTGCATGAAACTCATTCGAATGTTGCCCACTGCTGGGCCACTAGTAGATATCAACACACATGCGTAAATGCCATTGTGTAACATCAATCAATTGTCTAGTTTCCTTTGAAAATAAATAAACGTAACATTACGCCTGTAATCCTCGAAGGGGTGGGCAGAGGAGTGTAGTACACTCCCACGTTTCACCAATTATGATTAGGTCCCATGGAATAGGTGGTGAGCCTATACATAGTTTTACATAGATAATGTTGTATTGCTTTAAAAATCACATATAAAACAAGTAGATTAAATAAGAGAGAACATAATATTTTTAGCTAACTTGTATTAATTTATAACATTTAGTGCTAAAGAAATAGGTATATAATCTCTTCAGATGTAACGCAAAAGATAACTTGTTGTCAATAAAACATATTTAGACATCAATAAAGTTACATTTATATCACAAATATCTTAATAGATGTATGACAATATAATACCTATACATTACTTTTCCTTATCTTAAACAACATCATGTCACAAAAACGTGGTATACAACACATTCATTGTTTAACAACTTTACATCGTCACGTCGAGTCCTATAAGGTGTACGTAGAGAGGACCATCTATTAAATTTGATATCAATCTCTACAAACAGACGGGTTTTCTTTTCATTCATCACTCTTCATACAAGTAACACAATAATAATAATAATAACACATAAGTGTCCATTGTTATAAAGCACAAATGAAAATTTCGTGACACGCCAATCATAAAGATGTTACATTTAATAAATGTAATAATAAATCAAACAAAGAAATGTACTCACAAGTGTATAAACAGCTATTTATGTTACAAACCAACTAAATAATAACCGACAATCGACCGACAAAAAAACAGCAGCGAATACTGACTCGATACAGCCACGTCTCTTCACTACAACTAACATGTGTTGACTGAATGCGTTATGAGTCGGTTGATGCTATAAACGGAAATATAGGTGCCAACCTTTTGAACAAATATTGACCAAACTTGTTCACCAACAATTCAAGGAATTACGATCAATGGTTTTCGCATGGTCATTCTATATCAAGATTATATACAACCCATTCCATTAATGGAGTCTCTGCAGGCCATTGGCGTTTTAGACTATCCATTTGAATTCATGTGTAATTTTACCGCCAATATTTTCCTCCACTAATTATTGGCTTGACTTTGACCTCAAGTGACCTCATCTAAACGGTCTAGCTAACGACTATGCCACTGATCTGTTATCTCAGTGTACATAGGTATCTCACGTCCAAATATCAATGGAGGATCCCAATGTCACTGTTACGAAGTACCTACCTACAATCTTGTTTCGTCTCACACGTAAAGAGCAACGCAATCGCATGGTTTAACTAAAAATACATTGACCAACATCCATTTAACATTCAATTTCAGAAAATTTTATATTCCAAACGCTTTAGAAAACTAGTCCAAGTAGTAATTTCGTATTCAAAATATGACCAAATATTTCTAGATATTTCTATATACATATATGCAAACGTTTGACCAATTAATCCAACTTATAATTTCAAATCCAAACATTTGAGCAGTTAGTCCGCCCAGCTGTAATATTTGTCTGACGATTACCGAATAATTCATACTTGCATCCATCCACACACGCTGAATAACAATTATACAATATAATGCACACAAACAAGACGTACGAAAATAAGAAACAAATAAAGTTATACGTTTCACTAACAATGTTTACGTAAACAGCAGTAAAATTTTATGTGTGTTGAATATTTCATCGTTTTAGGTAGACTAAGACGAAGACGAAGAAGTTTAATTGCAACATTATTTGAATTTGAAATGAATACCTCAGATTGAACTTCAGACTTCAATGACTTGCATATTTGTTCACAGTTCCTGGTTAATTAAAAAAACACATTTTTTCATTTCAAGAGACGTGATCGACGGCCAGTAAAAAGCGCTTACAATCAACGTAACATCACGCCTGTAATCCCCGAAGAGGTAGGCAGAGGAATGTAGTGCACTCCCACGTTTCACCAGTTACGTTCAAGTTCCATGGATAAGATGGTGAAACTATTGCCATACATTGGGCACAAATCCAGACTTGGAGTCACTAAAAAAATTGTTATTTGAAAAATCCCATAGTACCCGACCGAGGATTTGAACCAAGGGCCTCCCGATCGGCAGTCGCGCTTGCAACCACTCGATCAACGAGGGAGTCAAAAAAGCTCTCCTAATCAAATTCTTTTAAAATAAACCAATTATCAGCACGCTAAAGGTCAGCTAAATGCCAGCGCTAAACGTCTGCAATTCAACGATAAATTACGAAAACAAGAACGAAATTAATTGACGTCATTATAATGAGTTTAATTAATATTTTTATTAGTTTTTGCTAATGCAGCGAACACTCGCAATTAATTTTATTTATTCCGTTGCGCGTTTAATTTTTATTAAATTGTAGTTTAATAGACCCCACGAAATTCTTACCCAAAATTGTAGTTCATTTAATATATATACGTGTGTGCGTGCGTGCATGCGTGCATGCGTGCGTGTGTGCGTACGTGCGTGCGTGCGTGCGTGCCTGCGTGCGTGCGTGCCTGCGTGCGTGCGTGCCTGCGTGCATGCGTGTGTCTATATGTTTATACCACATGTAAAAATAAGTAAAAATATTGCCTGTGCCCATTAAATTATATTATCTATTTGCAATTTCTTTGAAAATATACGTGGATGAAACCACGGGGCACATCTAGTATAAAAGTTATATTAAGTTAATTACTAATGTTTTTTTTGTTTCAATGTCAAAACGCAGGAATATTTTTTATTTGAAGAGAAAAGACACGTTAGGTTCTTGACTAATTTGGAGCGAAGATTAATTTAAAGTACCTTTTCTAATTTATTAATCTAACAATAAGTCTAATGTTTTAATGTTTTTATCATGATATTCCACTCTGAACGCCAATATAAATAAATCAATAAATAAAATAGGCATAGAGCATAACGCGAAAATGAATAAAAAATGCATAGGTACTGTATTTATACTAATATGTATTATAAATGCGAAGTTATGTCTGTCGGATAGTTTTTGAGACCTTCGTCACCATGAATGTGCAGAAATATTAAACCAATGAGTAAACCTCTTAATGTTCGTTAAAATAAATGCAACCTAATCGACGTAACAATAACGTGTACATTCGGATCATCGCCTAGGAGTGTGTTTAAACGTAACATAAAATGATTCAACATAATTCGGAACCAAAAAACATAACAACGGTACATATGTAAGAGTTCTCAATTTTGCTACTATACATTGGCGATTTTTGCGCAAACGAAATTTGTCGGGGCGAGGAGTATTTTGTTACATAGCATTGGCTGATTTGATACTAAAATCTGTTTCGTGTCGATGTAATAATTTGACAAAATATTTAAATATTGATTATGTAAGAAAAGATTTAACAAAACAAGATAAATACGGCAATTGAAAATCATGGACGTATTTCTTGGTTACCAAAATCAATTTCTAAACTAATTTATAAAGAAGTTATCTTTAGGGAGTTACTTTAAATTTAGAGCTATGAAGTAATAAAAGTAATGTAGTTATGAAACTATAAATTACGCTATTATTGACGAATGACCACTGAAGCGATCGATTAACAGCTTTGAAGAAAAATACTTTGCTAGTTTAATGCAATTAAACATCTAATTTAATAAGGTAATAAAATGATAACCAACAATTATTATTAAATTGAAGTTTTAATTGCATTTTTTTTATTTACTATATGTATGTATTTTTGGAGATTTTTTTATATTAGTACATATACTCGCAAACATAGCTACGTCTTTCAATGAACATCATACTTAATTCAATTTATTTCAAATTGTATAGATTAGACTATTAGAGCATTTTTGTTTTAGGACTTAAAGGAGACCATGGTTTTAAAAACGTGCTTCCGTTGGTAACACAAAATATCATATGTAAGCATAAAAAAGTCAACAGCGCAAAATTGACCCTATACTGGGTAAAACTAAAAAGTTTTAATAAATTCTCATTATCTCGAAAGCAGGTAGAAGTAATTATTGCCAAGCAATTACTCGTATTTTACCTACTTTGATTGTTGATACGCCTTCAAGATTTTATACTATAACGTGGCTATCTGGAGGTAAGACAGAATTTTAAAAAGTCCCATTACACCAATATTGTCTGCCAACCCGCAATCGACCAGCGTGACAAACTATGGCCTGAACCCTTCTCATGCTGTGAAGAAACCCGTGTGCAACCGAGAAGAGAAAAAAGGGGTTGATTATTATTCTCATACATACTTACATATAAACAAGAGAAGCATGTTAAAAACTAAACCCAACCGTACCTAGAAGGAAGTAACGTCGAATGCAAATTTCATACCTTTTCCCCAAGTTCAGCCTTTTCATATGGAAAAAGTAAGCAGGATGTTATGTTCTTGAGTAAATCTTGCAATATCCAACAAGCAAAAATCATTTTTTATTAAATCCGCAGTTCATGATAATCCTACTTACTTAATTATCCAATTACCTGGCTCAAAAATTACCAAGCCTTGCCTGTAAGTGTTTCACGATAAAACCTATCTTTTGCTAACTTATAATATAAAACCTATCCTTGGCCGTGTGTGTGTGAATCGCTCACTCAAACGCACGTGTAAGTGAACGGACTGACGAAGTCAACGTGTTGTAGGTAAAAAGAACATTGAAAATATAAAATCTGTAAAAATAAAGCCGAGATTAGTCTGACAATAACAGGCTGTCGTGAATGTTTGGAAACTTTATCATTATTCGAAGCGAAGCTACAAACATTGGATAATTCTTAGACAGTTGATCTGATATAAAGACCTTTTTCTTGACAATATCGTAATTTGACGGAATATTTAAAAAATATAAAATAAAACAATAGAATTAATAAAGCGATTGAAGACGAACGTACTTTCTTGACTATGTAAAGTTCTAAACCAATTTCCAGTATACAAAGTTCGGTACCTGTTTCGAACTTTGAACTTTGATCTTGCCTTCGCGCTATGTTTATCTTACGACTCACTGTCTATTTGTACTATTGCAAAACATTTTCCTGTTATGCGTTTTTTTCATTAGATTACGATTACTTCGAACAATGATGATAATAAATAATGACAAGGCGACTGTGAGAACTGGCTATGTTCCTTTTTTTAGTTAAAATATTGCCTACCTCTGCATAGTGCGTCGAGTGGTTGGAAACGCGACTGCTGATCGGGAGGTTCCGGAGTTTGAATCTGGTAGTACTGGATTTTTCTAACTGACATTTTTCTAATACACATTTCTAATAATGTCACAGAATCTGGCTCTGTATATGGCAATAGGCTCACCGCCTATTCTATGGGACAAGTCCCACTGTTGTCTAGCAAATTCCTATTTTAATTTTTATAAGCATACTTATATGTTCATCGATATTTTTATCTAAACTCCACTTTTCCAGTTTATGAACACATTCTGGTAAAATCCATATATCGGAATATGTTAAACAACCAAAAAATATACAATTATAAAATAATGGTATCAAACACCTGTATTGTATAAAATAGCTTTATTTAATCAATAAAGTTTATGGATCGGGCGGCGCGTACGAGAGGCCAATGTTCTTCAGCTCGCAGTCTTCTTCCATAAAGTCCTTCATCAGGAGTTGCTTCAATGCAGCACGGCGGACCTGGTTCGAACGAAAATATCCAATCGTTTCACAAATACTAATAATATTAATTTTTTTTGTAACAAAAACAATGTTAATAGTAAAGTAGTTAATTGGTAGGCAATAGTATCTACCTATATTTTTTTCATGTTTAATAAAAAATCATACAATTAACTACAAATATTTTCATAAATAAATATTTGTTGCTTTCTCTAAATCCGTTATCGAAACGTTTCATCATATATTTTTAAAGAAAACAAAAATATATCATTAGGTAATAATTGCTGGCCATAGACATTATCCAGACACAAATATGGGCCACATTCAAGTTTGGATATTGTGTATAACCAACCTAACTATTAAATTAGATTGGCATTAGCCCGCCAACAGCGGTCAAATAGCGGTAAGTTACGTGTCTCTCTTACGGCTAGAGTCTGCAGCTTGGCCTGCCGAAGCTCCTCCCGAATGAACATCATCTCGGGGCGAAGATCTTGATGCGCCAACGGATCCATGTTGATCTTCAGCTTAGGGTCGATGCTCGCTAACTGTTGGTCACTAAAATAAGAAATTATTGTAAAAAAAGTTAACTTCACGCCTGTAATTCCGAAGGGGTAGGTAGAGGAATTGAATACACTCCAAGGTTTTACCAATTACGTTTATGTCCCTTAACTGAAATTATTAAATTATTATTAATTGCACCCTAACACACTTACTTGAAGATCCTTTTGTTGTGGGTAGTGGGTCAAGTACATACTGAAGAAATTTAGTATGTAATAGTTGTGGATTAGTTCCATTAGTTGGGATTACACATGGTTAAATTACGCTCCAGATTAACTCGTGTGTTCTTATGAAATAGTTTAATTAACTTCGAACCTATTCAAAGCTTCTTCAATGAGGTATTGCTGATTGCAGCGAGGTCGCGGCGGAGATGGAAAAAACATTTGAACGTAACTTAAGCCTACTATAATTATGTAAGTACATAAATAGGTAGGTATACGCGTTAATATAATAATGACAGGCTAGGTTCCTAACGGGGTATCCGGGGAGCACCAAAGTCTAAATACCTCTATCTTAAAGACCTGACGTAATTCTACATTCATAGCTTTCTTCATAAGCACACGCCGATTTCAGGGACCCCAACACATCATAACATCACGCTCGCATTTAGATAGTATGTATACGTACTCGTATATACGTATTTAGGCCCGAAACGATGACAGATTATGGAGGACCTTTCAGGGTATGATAAATGGATGCAGCCCGCTCACAGATGAGCGATTCTTCCATCAAATGGCGCGCTACGCTCGGGCGGCAGTACCTACCCATTGTCAGCGCTTCGCATTCTGATGGTGTGGCTAGAATACCGTTATGCAATGTTTTAAAACATCCTTGCTATCAATCACGTGCCATTTATTTATTTATACTATTGACACCTAAATTCTAGATAGATAGTACAAAAGGAGAACTTGAAGTCTAGAAACATTGTTTAGAAGTCAACCTTTGACGATGGCGAAAAATTGGCGGAAGACGGTAACAGTAAAAAGTTAAAATACTAAATTATCTAAATTCAAGTCACTGTCTAAATTTAAGCGAAATATTAGCGTTAAACTCTCGTAGTATATAAGACCCTTAAAATTTACTTAACATGTCCTAGTCTTAGATGGTATTTATGTTGCTATTATGTATAAATCGTATTGCTATGTTCAATCTTTATGTAATTACATGTACTTTATCACGGGCAAGTAATTGGGTATTCGATCAAAAAGGAACAGCAACACACTATAATCACTTTTTATAAAAACCAACAAATTAGCCTTCCCAGAGAGCACTAACGAACCAGGCAAACGTAAAGAGTAACAGTTCCTAGTGTGGAGGACCGATCTCTAAGACGGCGGAATAGAAAGTCACTCACAGTCCAACGCTTATCCACCAGCTTGGCTCTGTTGTAGCACAAAGTTAGGCGAATATTGACGATATTGCGATAGTGCTGCCATCTCTCGGGTCCGTGTTGCGTTTCATTTAACATCCTTACTAATGACCGTCGACACTCGTTTAACGTCCGTACTGACTGTCTTCAACATAATATACAATTAAAGTATATAACATTATCTTCGGTCGTCAATAGGCAGTAAGTTTTGGACAAGATTGCACCGAATGGACTGACCTGATTGCTATCTCCGATTCTTTTCTCAACATTTATGAATCGTCTTACTCCTTTACTTCACTGTTCGCATCACCTGTATGCAGATGATATCCAACTAAGTATATGCGCAATGTAAAACTGAAGACATACACATAGGTTTTGAAAAATTATCCAAAATCTGGATATAATACAGAGATGGTCGCAACGTTTCGGGATTGCTGTTAACCCTTCCAAATGTCAAGCCATGTTGATCGGGAGCTGTCGATTATTAGCGAAGCTTAAATATTCAAGTCTTCCGCTCATCTGCTAAAATAGTAAAGTTATACAGTTGATTAACTGTCTAGAGAACCTAGGGCTGCACATTGACAGTACATTAACCTGGCGAAACCGGATCAAAGAGTTACCGCCACTTTACACTCCCTATATAGATTAAAAAAATGTTCTTCCTTTCAAGACCCAACTCATGTTTGTTCAGTCACTCGTTCTTCCTATTATCGGTTATAGTGATGCATGTTACCCAGACCTGACAACCTAGACCTAACAACGGTATCCGATACATATTTAGCTTGCGTAAGTTTGACCACATCTCACAATATTGTCGCAAACTTAAATCGCTCCCTATTCGTGAAAGGCGTTACTCCAGAATTCTCTCAATATTTTATTCTATCTTCAATAATCCGTCTTATCCTTTGGAAACTTTTCAGTACGTCTGCGACACGCATGACAAGGTACTTCGCTCATGTAATAATCTCAAGGTGAAAATTCCGCAGCACAATACTAATTTTATCACCATTCTTTCACTATTCAGGCTGTACTACTCTGGAACTCCCTGCCTAAAGATGTTAAACAAGCACCCGACCTATGATCCTATAAAAATTACGTCCGTGATCACTATCACAAGACAATTGAGGCGAATTAATCATTAGATCTCCCTCAACATCAATAACAATGTATGCATTTGTTTTATATTATGTATATATGTATGTATGTATGGATGTATGTATTTACGTATGTATGTATGTATTTAAGTATGTATATGTATGTGTTGTGTATCTACATATATGCATGTATATAAGTATGTCTATCTATAAGTATATGTACTATATGTATGTATAATTGTAATCTTATTAAATATTCAACTCTAATATATAATATCCCACTTTTTTCAGCCCTTAAATTAAAATTAAGGTAATTTAGTGCCTACCACAACTCTTCATCATCACCTGGGTTGACTGGTAAAATATGCCAACTGGGATTAAGTCCGCACTTTGCTAACAATAATAGAGAATGAAATATAAATAAATTAAAAAAAATGTTGGTACTGTATTTTTTTCATATTTTTTTAATTAACGAGCATTATAATATATGACATTGGTAGACTTACTTAATCGATAGGGGACAGCACCTCATATTACAGTACCGAATTAAAGAAATTATTTAAACTTTTTTGAATACCATCCTACTAATAAATAGCTGGTAATGGTACATAACTAAATAAAAGGTAATATACTATATATGCACACCTAGACAAAGAACAAACATTTGTATTTATGACTCAAATGTTTATTCTGGATGAGAATGACACTCACAAGCTGAGGTTTAAGTAGTAGTTTCTATATCCAGTAACGAACCAATGTATGTCTGCATTACAAATTATTGAACACTCACAATCTGGCCCCAACATCGGCTTCTAATATTCCCGCTTCTTCTAAAGTATCAGGTTCCACTTCTTCATCTTCTATTTCCTTCGACATTTTATATCGTTTTATTTATGTATTCGAGGATTTGGTACTTATGTCAGCACGTACAAAAAAGTACTGATTTATTAACAAAGCCTTTTTAAAAATAAAAAGAAAACATCAGTCACCAGTTACATAATCATGACATTTTTATTTTATTGGGCGTTGATTAATTAATAAGTTATTAACTTCTATCCATACAATTAGTCACTCTAGTTAAAGCAAAATCAACAAATAATTGGTTAATTGCTATTAATTCCGATTAATATTACATTACATATAGGTATACATTATAATGTGTGCTCTATTTTTCTTATTATAAAATTTGGCCAATACACAAGAATGCAATGCTTGATTTATAAACTCGGAAATAAAGAAAATTGTTAAAAACTTTAATAAATTAAACTTAATAAAGCATAAATAACTCTTCCCAAGTAGTTACATCTAAGTTTCTATAATCCTTATTTTGTACTACTAGTTGTTTTAGGGACAGACCTTGAAAAGTCATTCTAATCGATATCATCTGTAATGTCACGTGTAAATAAAAATCTATCTAATCTGTGACAGTAGGGTGAGTGAACTGCCTCATTGTTATTTATTGCATTTGCCTCTAATAATACATTAATTAGCCGTTTTACGGATACAGTGAGTGCAATAACATACATAGCGGGTCGCGACAGCCATGCCGATGTGAGTAATATCAAAGGTGTGGCGGATCGCTGTGGGGCGTTTTCTGTACAAGTGACGTTTGGTATTACGAAAAATATTTTTACTGTCTCCCAAGATGACGGAGTACAAGTTGGTGGTCGTGGGTGCTGGTGGCGTGGGGAAGTCGGCGCTCACGATCCAGCTAATCCAGAACCACTTCGTCGACGAATACGATCCCACGATCGAAGACTCGTATCGAAAGCAAGTGGTAATAGATGGAGAGACGTGTTTATTGGACATTTTGGATACGGCAGGTCAAGAGGAGTACTCGGCTATGAGAGACCAGTACATGCGGACGGGAGAAGGATTTCTGCTGGTGTTCGCGGTGAACAGCGCGAAGAGTTTTGAGGATATTGGCTCATACAGGGAACAGATAAAGCGGGTGAAGGACGCGGAAGAGGTGCCGATGGTGTTAGTGGGCAACAAGTGCGACCTGCAGGCGTGGGCCGTCGACATGACACAAGCACGCGAGGTGAGTCCCAAATTATGAAATAACCATTAATTTTGTCAACATTCTCATTCATCTTTCAATCAGAACTTTAACTAAACCTTAATACTTTACATATACCATGCTGTCTATTGGAGTCTTGGTGTCGTCTTTAATGTTTGAATTTAAAAACAAACTGTGTTCTAAAGTTAAATAGAATTTAAGCCATTCTTTGGCATTTATTAGCTGTCATGTAGAATAAATTCACAGTTAATAGTTTAGAAGGCCATGGAAATGTGTAGAGTAGATCTGTTGTAGGTATTTTTGCAAACCAGCTATAATAATAATAAAAACTGATCTCAAACTTAAGCAGGTTCTGTACTGTGATAATGACATAGCTGATAAATATACAAAACAATACAATACAATTAATATTCTTTATTCACAACTGTAATTCCTGAAGAGGTAGGCAGAGGAGGGTAGTTCACTCCTATGTTTCAAATGTGTTTTTGTCCCACAGTGGAGTAGATGGTAAGCCTATTGCCATACAAAAAAAAATAAAAAATAACATACACTTGCCATACACCAAGCACAAAAATCCAGGCACTGAGATTTTAAGTCACTACTAGAAATTTCTATTAGAAAATCTAAGTTAGGTAAATCTAACAGTACCTGACATGGGATTGGTACCCAGAACATCACAATCGTCAGTCACACTTGCAACCACTTGATCAACAAGGTAGTAAATATGTACTTATATGACTGCCTTGTTGGTCAAGAGGTTACAAAAGGAAGGATTATTAGTTGGAATATCTGGTAGTGTTTCAAAGTTTGATTTTGTATCCAGTGTATAACAACAGGCTCACTAGGTCGATATGGCCTTCTTATATTCTTTGCTTTAGTATTCATAGTCCATGCGAAAAGAATGCTGAGAGTGTAAACAGCATAATATTAAAACATATTTTTTATAATACCTCAATCTAAAGCTAAAATGTAATGGCTCATATGATATTTCTGAAGAGATAGGCAGAAGAATGTAGTTCACTCCCACATTTCACCAGTTGGGTCTATATC
>DWME01007321.1:0-12731 GCA_018244795.1 Parelbella ahira ahira
CCTAATTTTCTAAGAACAATTCCATAAGAAAATCAAATAAAAATTATTAGATTATAGGAATATTATATGTATGACATCAAAATTGGCTAACACTCCCTTTTTCGCGACATTGATTATTACCATTGCCATTTAATTGATGAACTCAATAATAATATGAAATAATCAATAGTAATTAGATATATGTATTATCTAATATAATTAAAATGTATTGAGCATAGTAGTTTTTAGATGACTTTGTAATGATGTTTGTTTAATGATTTTGTCAGTAATATTTAAATATTTGGCATATTGCTTTATATTTAGGCATCTCAGAATTTCAAATTTTGCATTGAATTGCATCGCTACTTTCTACCACTACTGGAGGAGTTATTCTCCATCCATTTAAATAAACGATACAGATATTCAAACACCCATAATAAAATATTTATAGCAGTCTAAAATTAACACCCGCGGGGTAATTAATAAACCGTCAGACTAAAAGCAATTTTTCAACGTCAGTTGCTGTCCGATCCTATAATCAGGGACAAAGGAGTTACAAATTAGCGAGGGACCTTCACAGGTGACGAGAAAGGGTTTCTAACGAGCGACTGGTTGACTGCAAACAACATCAGAAAAAAATTCCTCGTAATATATTTTTATTATGGGCGGTGAGGAAGGCCTTTTGATTCCCTTTGCAGCAATTCTAATACAAAGTATGGGAAGTCGGATTTTGTTTGTTTTGTGCTTGTTTACTGTTCTTTGAGAATTATGGGTTGCGAGGTTCGAGTTGTTATAAATTTATGCTCGAAATAAATTGTATGTCAATGTAACATAATTCACATGTGTACGCTGTGCTACAAAACACAAGGCTGACTTTCATTGATCTAGTAACATATTTGAATAATTTTGTTATATACGAGTACTTACTTAATGGTTGTACGGGAACAATATTTTATTGTTGAAACAGTCAACGAGCAGTCAACAGATGCATGTAGCTGTTAACGTTTATCAGTATCTAAGAAGGAACATGAACAGGACTATAGCAACATAAATATTAGTGCTGATCAGGATCCAACACAGGCCCTTTTCAAAATGTTACTGTTTTATTTATAGCGACAATTAAATCTTCATTTTTCACATTTCTGTTTCCATTAAATATACTTGTTTCAGGAGCTAACCGAATTAAAACAATCTCTTTCATTAAAATAATACCCTACATGAAATAAATTTACAACACAATTACAACAATAAAATTTACAACAATCCTATCTCAAGCTGACACATACAGACATTTAATAACGTTCCGGAGATAAATTCGCATTTTTATGTGGCTTCGGGTCAAGGTCTTGTTTTCATTAATCTTTCAATATTAAATTGATTGTTAATTATTAAGACTAATCTCAATCTTAGTTACCTCAAAGGATGCCATTATCTTCACATTATATTATGCATTACAATCACTTCGAACATTACTCTTTTTAACCGTAATAACTAATACGCGATTTGATTGTTCCCGTATTGTTTTATTAGAGCTATATCGAAAGTTGAAGTTGCGGGCAATAATCGGGACATTGGTTTCAGATCTGCACCACTTTCGAAGACGATTTGGTTCCGGTTTGAATTTTGAGGAAACTTTTCCACTTTCCTGTTCGAGAAATGTTATCAATAGCTTTGATTACTTTCGCGACTTGGTTGCCTAAGGCAGCTGTATTATTATCGGTCCTTTCTCATTTATATTTACTTAACCGTGAGCCTTTGGGATTCTCAGTAATAAAATTGTACGTAGGCTTATGATTGCTAAGAGTATATGTGCTCATATAATTAATCCCGTGACATTTTGGTATCTTGAGTACGAATTAAAACTACACCATAAATGTCAAAACGATAAAAACATGACTTCCATTCACGTACCTAAATGGAATGGATTCTAAATACAAATTATTTATTAACTCTTTGGGAGGAAAAGAATTTATTCTGACAATATTTTGCTCACCTGCGAACTATATAATAATCTTGTGCTGAAACTCAAAACTTTTCATTTTAGTTTTTAAATTTATGGTATATATACATGTGCAACATTTTAAGTAACTCGGATATCTGAATAAATGAGTTGCAATCGAAGCTAGTAATAATCGTCGAAAAATCGCTGGGACGCTTTGAATATGTATGACAAGGCATGCTTTATAACGAACTATAATAAAATATCTCAAAATGCTATAATAATATAACATTACGGATAATCGTAAAGATTAAAGTGAAATATACATAATATTTTTATAATTTACAATAAAATTTTTAATGTCGGTCTAAGAGGTTTGTCATAATCATTGAAAGGTGGGTGCTCCAGTGTCGGCTGATGGAGTCACGTAGCAAGGAGCATGAAGCTTAAAGCATTTTGCTACAAAGTAGTAGTAGTTTATAAGACTTTTTCCTTTTACGAAAGCACATCTCCTGCGTTTTACTGCAACGTTAAGGTTCAGAATTGTTTGGAATAGGAGCCGTTGGGATGTTAACAATGCAGTGTTTTATGATCAAAACCACCAGCACCTATGGTGTCAGTAAATGAATATCTTCGGCAAACGAAAAAGGGATTTAGGAAGTTTCAAAGTAAATACATATAGGTATCGTTAATAACTCAATTATAAATATGCATACATATGCTTTATCATGTATAATATTGTACCACATACGTAGGAAGTTGATTAATAACTGAAAAATAGAAAAAGTTCATAAACGCTTTTTATAGTTTAACGAACAATCCAATACCAAATTGAAAACATAATACGTGTATAATGTAGTTAAATTAAGTGAAACGATATTAAAATGCTCCGCTCTATGCAGTGCAATCGCAATAAACACAGAACTACTCCTTAATAAAAGGTGTAGGACAGATTCCTTTGATAAAATATGATCCAGAAATCAGTGTAGGTACATAATACATTTGTATCATTAAATGATTAAACAACCATCAACACTATCTAAAGACTGCAAAGAAGAGTCGTAGCTTTCCAGCAGCCTTCTTATTTTGTTCCAACGCATCTCACGTCTTACAAAAAAACTCAAATTTTTTTGTCGTTTTCTTACACGCAAAACTAGGTAGGTATCTAGTCATTTTCCGATGCAAGTCACGTAACTCTTACCACAACAAAGAATGTATCAAAGGTTATTTTATGATTACAAATTTGATAATGCTAAATGCAAGGCTGAAAGCCTTTAAAGTACCAGACGCTTGCATACTTCTTTTTAGGCACCGTGTTCTATCTTCAATCTCTGTGGTATTTTTTCCTTTACCGCGTGTGTAAACTTTATTCCAGTACCTCCATTATCAGTCATCTAGAAATCGTATCTATAAAATGTATTAACAATTCAACCATGTCTGATAGCCACGAACGTAAATATTTTTTGTTTTATTTATTTTATCCAATTTTCAATTTCCATTCTTCTACTCATATATCACATTGCGAAACAAATGAGAGTACTATGTCAGTCTTCATTTTTTATTTATTAGTAGACGTTTACTGGAAATCCTTGTTCAATAACGCAAATAAACTCACTTCCAAGATTAAATTTTTGTTATAATAATTGTAGAGAGAAATGTTAACAGGTCCGCGGGGCAGGTCCTACAAGTCGTAGAGGCGTTTGATGCTGGCAGGTCGCAATATGGAGCGTCCTCTCTAGGCTCGGCTAAAACGCCCTGGTCGCCTTGGGACAGCAGCTTACACGGCACAGGAAGCCGTTTTTGCGATCCCCATATACATACATATGTATATGCCTTCTTACGGAAGGCATATACATATGTAGATATTAAGCAGTGAAATTATTCAGGCTGTTAATGAATCTTAAAAAGGAAATGTCAACACGTTCGCTTCGATAAAAAAGATTTAAACTCGTTCATTAATTACTTTATAAAAGTAAAAGTACGTAATAAGAAAGTAATGCTGTAGTGTTGGACTACGGACGCGCTTTTAAGAGCTGGGGGCTATAAAAAGATATTGAACATCGCAGAAAATGCGCTGGTATCAATAAAAGGATTAAGTTTCTTGGCTCAAGTTATTCACTGGTCCGAACTCATGCGTTAGTCTATAAATAAAACACATCTTTTTTTTTTGGGTTTACTAAACACAAGGTTATATTAAACACATGCAATAGATATTTTCTTGGATTGTTCGTTTACCTCCATGACACAAAAATAACATTTTTGGCATAGCAACGATTAATTTTTTTTTTGTTTTCTGTGCTGAATACTGAATCAGTGAGCATAAATTAACATATCGTGTGATAATGTATTTTAACTAATCATTGTTTTAAAATATTTCTACGACAGTAATTTGGCGAGAGAAAATATAAAACGAAATTACAAGCAGACAAAAGGTTGTCGTTAGTTACACGTCGGCGGTCGAACAGATTATTATAAGTACTCGGATACCATTAAAGGGTTGTTTTGTAGATTTCTTACGAACTGACCCCATTTCTGAGATGTTTTTTGATCTCCGGATAACATGATATATCTAAAGAGAATTCGACGTATTGATTATACCGAGATGATGTTATTTTTAAAACGTGTTTTACTGTATAAAGAATCGGGCAAAAGGAAAACTTCTAGATCGCTGTGCAAAGATTTTCCTCTCATCTATTGTATGTTACCTGAATTTATTATTCAATCACAGAATTTCTCAGCGAACTACACATAAAATATAACAAGAGTTAGCTCCTATTTATATATTCTTAGTGAGGCTCTAAGTGAGAGTCTGGATTAGTTAACAAATCTCTTCCAATTAAAATTTATTCCCACTTGGTCATTACTAGAGGAAAGCTTTTCATTGAATGTCTTCGTTTTACATTGTTTGTTATCTTATGAATAAAGATAATGTAACGATATATTGAGGGCAATGGATAATCTCTTCGAACTTCATTGCTGCCATGTTTCGTAATCAAAGCACGGGTATGAAGTCATCAGGGTCGGCAAACACTTGGTACGTGACTTGAGCAACTAATATCTAATTCAACCGACCACTTCAACACACGATGTCGTGTTAGAAGAAAATATGAAAATAACGGCACAAACATCGTTAACTTTTAAAATAAAACCATTTAAAGCGATAAACTGTTGGATAAGTAGTGCGATTCAGCTCGAAGGACGATTATCGTAACGGTAACGATGTAAATTATAACGAGCCCGGTTAAAGTGGAACAGATGGCGTGACTATTTTCATCGTTGCTCAAATTTAAACGAAAATACTGTTTACACGTGCTCAAGTTACATTCAAGCACGCTGTAGGGGGTGAGCCATAATTTCTACCGTTTAATAACTTCATTTACACAGAACTCATACTTTATATTGTTTAAAGTATGTACTTCATATGAAGGAGTCGGTAGTGGTACATGTTGATTTTTATTATGAATTTATATTTGACATTAAATATTTCCCGTTCATATAATGAATACTGAGCACCTATATAGGTACCCTACAAACAACTCTGTGAAATTTTCAGCTTTAAATGATTTTTTATATTTTACTTTGGTACGCAGCTCTTCTATATGTATTTATTTTACTTTATTTTATTTTATTTTATTGTACTTAGGTACTAATCTAAGAGTTGTAAGCAAATAACAAACCAGAGATAAGAACTATTGTTTGTACATTATGAAAAGCATATTTTAATTTACAATTGTGAGTATTTACTGGATAATGTTACTTAATCAAATCTCAATTCTAGACTGTCTAGTAGATAACACTCAAATAAAAAACCATATTTCTTAGAGACATGCTTAAATCGTGCATCGATGCTTAAAACTGTTGGCGTAAATTTCATTTTTTTTCATATTGTAAACGTAATAGGCGTCTTTTCTACCAACATGCAGCACTTAACATTTTTTCTTCTTACATACATACATACAAATATTCACGCCAGATCCTTTACGGGTTAGGCTGAGAGCACCCGAGTGCCAAATATCTCTGTCCTTGCAGAACTGCTGCTAGTCATCACTCTGCTATTTTTCAAATGTGTAACTACTATAATGACACTGTTAGAAAATTTTTATTGACCTTTTTTATTCATATTATTTCTGTTTTGTCTGTTTGAAAAACAAAGTTTTTCATTATATAGTCAACTACAACAGGACCAAGAACAATAATGAGGTAAAGTTCTGTACAATTCCAGAAGCAACATTATAGAGGCAATAAAAAGAATGTTAGTTTGTGTTTTATATTAAAACTGTAACCCCGCCGGTGCAGTGTTTACTGCTACAATACAAACGGCTGAAATGGGAGCTCCCGACTTGAAAATAAAATTAATTTATATTTTAAACGTAAATATGTCGTGTTATTTATTTTGTAATAATAGTATTTGTGCACTAAGATTGTAACAGTTATCACTTCCTTTTGGGCTATAGAGACTGCACAGGTTGTATATGTCCCTGTCGTCGAGCTACTACGATTTTAAAACGCGGTTATTCGTTTAACAGTAGACTTACCCTGCTTTATTATTAAACGTAAACATTAAATTAATCCAGTATCGAATATGTAACGGAATACAATACCAGTTATTTATGACATCTGTATTGACGGTCACTATATTCACTGTGGAACATTATGGTTACTCAAATGTGAGCTAGGTAACTTAGTTCCATAATGCGCAAGTTAAATGTTTTGAAATGATTTAATTATTTCAGAAACTTGTTGTACAGATTAGTTCAAAAACAGTATTATATTTTGATTTCTGTGTTACTCCATTATAAGTGTTTCTAATTGTATGTCCCTTTTCTTCACTTAATAATGTACTTAAATTTCCTCTTGAATTTAGAATCAAGTATTGTCAAACAAGAACTTTTGTTGATGGAATCAATCACGAATGCATAGAAGAGCGGAGGTGGTTGCCAGCGGCGTTGCTGCTGGGGTACGCTGTGACTGAACTTGTTATGAGTTAATGAAGAAAGGGGCGCCCGGGGCACTGTTCATTCTACGTTAATTAGTTTGCATAAACATTAGTAACTTTCTATCTTCTATCATATTGATACTATTAGTGTTCGCCCGGTAATTCAAATTCTGCCATAAATCATTAACGAACATTTGATATGAAAAGATTGCATAATTGAACACCCTGATAATTCTATTGCCAAGTCTCATTGTTTGTTACCAATCGTAGACCTGCCCTTGAGTGCATTGTCCGTTAACAATGCCTATTAAACACACATAACCTATTAAACACACACACAGTCACGTGTTTAATAGGTTCTGACTTTTTGGTCTACTACTTATAATAAAGCAAAGAAATGTTTGATAAGTTATAGGAAATTAATTAGAACAGTTAACTAACAATATAACGCTGTATTGACGTAATAAAAGTACCTACGTTTCCAAGGCTTAATAATACATTAGGAGTTTATATCAGAAGCCTTGGAAACGAAACAAGGTTCGTTCTACGGTGCAAAACGTTACTACGACCGAATATTATCATAGTTGTCTTCGAAAACGATATCTGGAGAAGCCCATTTCAAAGATGTTAGCATAATCGGAAATGTTTCTAGAAAACGATTTCACGTATAGCGTTATGTTATATAACAAGCAACTGGCACGTTAGATGATAGATAGGAGAAAACCTAGATTTCATAAAAAACCGGATACAGATATCAAAAACCTTTTTATACTTGGTTTTATGTTTATTCTGAATGGAAGTGCATTAGTTCGATAATGCAATACGATATTTTATTACTAACCTTAGTTGTTGTCATATTTGTTACATCCATCTTTTTAGGCTCTTGTGATTTTCCATGTTTGGGTTGTTATATCAAAACAGCAAAAATTATCATAATATTACGTATGTAATGACAATTCCACTGATTATTATTATTATATGACAGATGTGTATATGTACAGTTTGACAAAATAATCTGAATATTTTCCGAATTTTCTACCCGTATGGACTATATCTGAAATACCAACGATTTAAAGGACTTTGATAACGACAAAGAATTATTAGTTGAATTAAAATATTATATCATTTTCCAAGTACGAGTAAGTATATGTATGTCTTAAGACTTTTTAGCTTTAGGCGCTAAATTACAATAATTTGTAAACCTCATATTTAACGAAACTCGCTAGTTTCATTAGGTAGACATAAGCCAATCATTCAGTTTTTTAGAACAATAATTTTGATGCAAAAAAGATTATCTACATTAACTTTATGTAACGCTATCTTTAGGTATCGCAAAGACTTTAAAAATAGTAAGTAAATTATTTTGAACTAATTCTGCGTCACTTCAAAGGTATTTCTAATTCATCTTAAACTTACGTCGCATGTCTATTTTCGAGCGTAAGAAGGAAGTTCTTGCGACTAACTGACATTAAAATGGAAACCAGCTTAGTGCGGTGTCGCCTGCCACCACGGTGTTAAGGAGTTAATTATTCAAATAGATGTACGGCTCAGTGACTCCTGACTTAGCCAAACCACACGACCAACATGTGATAAAATTAGCCGACACATTCATGTAGGTTAATTTTGTCAAGCTTTAACATATATTCGTTAATTAATCTTCATGTAACAGTTAAATTGTAGATATATTGAGAGTGTATTGTCTATTGTCTCAATATTTACTTCTAACAATCCGTCAGCTAATTAGATACGGATTAGTTGGCAAACTTCTGTTAGATACATTTAGTAAATAAACTCCATTTAAAGACAATATTGTAAGAGCTCAGTGGCGTACTGTTAGAGAGCCCTATGTCCAGCAGTGGACGGGAGTATTCTTATGATGATGAAAGATATTGGATTAAATATGTTGATGATTTAGCGCTTTTCCTTCAATTTCCGTAGGCTTGTTTTTCACTTTATATTAATTTGCAAATAATCTTTTGCCACCAAATTTACCTTATCCTGTTGGAAAACAATGTCGTCATGCTTACAAAATAAAAATAAATCGTACCTATCTATTGTTTTTTGAACAAATGAATCTTTTTATATTTTATAACTTATTTCATAATTTTATCATTTCATAACTTTTTTTTCATATTATGTAAACGTATACTTATATTTCACTTGCATTTCTTACCCTTTTACAGCTGTCGTTAAATTTTCTTCATCCATTTTCGTAACTAAAGTTTCGCAAGCAATTACGAAATCGGAATTTTTTCATTGTTTCCTAACTGCTTAAGGAACAGCTATTTTTTATTGTTTCGTAACTGATTTTTGGAATGAAACTTTTCACTCCAATCATCCTGAATTATAATAGAATTCTACCGTGCGTCTCTCTTCTTACAAAGTTTTGTGCTTTTCTATGATAAAAATATCACTTGTTGTAACAGTGGAGAAAAATATCGTGAGGAAACTTATTGGTCTACGACAAGCAACACCGCAAAAATACTAGTATTATTTGTTTTAAAAGTAAAAAGAAACAACGTCACACGTTGCAACAATTTATATCGATTATAAATTTAGATATACAGTCGTACGTCGGCGTCACGACAAACTTGTCCCAATTCGTCCCGACTTCGCCAACTGTTGATAGTGCCATTAATTATAATGCTTATCGTGCTCCTGACAGTTGGGGTTTTAATTAATGTGCAGCTCTCGGCTCTTGTGCCACTGAATTTTCAAGTCGCGGTGATTAGTTTTACGTGCTAGTTTAAGATTCTTGTACAACGATGGATATTGATATTTTTCAATGTATATAAATAAATGCATAGCCCTGTATTTTCATTCTCGATCGTTTTATCATTCAACTGTTCGAAAGCTGATCTCTTAACAGAATGAAAGGATTAAGCCCATAGCTGCCCATGACAGCCATGCTGGCTAACTGCCTTTCAATAGACTCTATAAGCGAAAAAGATCATTTCAGATAACTCTAAGATGTGCACCTTAGATGTTTTCCATCACCGATACAAGAAACGATATTTAATGTTAAAAATACACAATATTCTGAGCATTCTGGTGTACATCAAGATTGGACCCGGCAAACTCGAAGTGGAATACTGACCTTTAAAAACTAGTAATACTATTATATGTACTTGCAAGAAACTCGTAATCCACTACAATTTATACAGAAATTCTAAAAGTAAAGACTACATCTACATACATTACGTAGTTTTTACTTTTAAAACTCATTATTTTTACTTTGAAAGAAAAAAGAGCGGCATGACCGTTATTTACGAATACCTCATTTATTATTGCCGCTAATTTCTCAACATGGAAGAGTGTTCTTTGGAGAAAAGAATGTTAGGAATTCAGAAAATTTCTCATTCCAACAGCTGCCAGCAAGGGCTTTGGGAAACTTAATGAACGAATTAATTAAAATTATTTCATTATAACTCTGCATTTACGAGGATTATTCAATCTCGTTTAAAAACCTGTCAAATGCAAAGGAATGAACACTACATTTCAAAAAGTATTTTTTTTAACGTTGTTAATTTGGGCTACAGAATGGTATGTTCGAAATTAATGCGTTAGAATATTGTTGAATTGTATTTTATATTTTTGTCATAAATATTACGAGTTACATTTAAGTGCAATCATAATATCAAAAAATACTGAACGTACCCACAATAATAATAATAATAATAAAAATTTAAATTTAGTCGATTGATTATTGGCTGCATGATCGGACCAAGGCCATAAAGGCCCCAGTGTTGCTGAAGGTCCTAAGCGAAAGAATTATCACACATCTGCATAGATTTCAGAGAGTGATAGCTGGCAGATCATACATGGATATCGCTCTGTCTCATGTGTGGCGGTGTACCTAATGGCTAATAATTCTTGGACTCTGGTGATACAGATTCAAATATCTTTATACCACAAACATTCTCAGCTCTGGCTTAGAAATAATATTGTTCGGTCGAAAGGCACGAAAACGCGGAAATTGCACGAACGGCATATTTTTATTTATAATGAAAACGAAATGTTTGAAAAAAAAGCAACATCACGCCCGTAATTCCCGAAGGGGTAGGCAGAGGAGGAGGAGTGCACTCCCACGTTCAACCAGTTACGTTTAAGTACGAAATATTTCATAATGAAAATAATTTAACTCCGAGGCATGTTATGAAATTAATATCGATCGACAATTAATTGGGAAGTGCATGAACGATTAATGAGTTTTCTACTTAATACGGCATTTATAATGTACTTATCGCGAGCCTCGCTTGTTATAATTATAATTATTGATTGGTGCCACTCGCGATCAAATTAAACGATATTTCGGCTGTATTTTCGCCCCAATTAAATTTTGCGCATTTTTTAAATCGGATATTCGTAGGCTTTCGTCATAAGCCTATCTCAGTCCACTGCTGGAGCATAGGCCTCCCCCAAGGAGTGCTATCGTGCCCCTTCCTCTGCTTGTCGCATCCAGCATCTGCCATATGGTAGACATTCAGTTTTATATCATTATCATTTTAAAGCGGTTAACAAATGATACCTGATACTTCGGCTATCCAAGAGGTATAGCATGAAGATTATTCAGGTCTACGCACCGACCTCGACACACTCAGATGAGGAAGTAGAGGATGTGTACGAGGACATATCCAAAGCCTTGCACAACACCACAAAGGCTCACTTCAACATTGTTATGGGGGATTTTAACGCCAAAGTGGGAATCCAGACTGGCGACGAGTCTTGTATAGGCCGACATGGCTACGGATCCAGGAATCACAGGGGGCAAATGCTGGTCAACTTCCTCGAGCGGGAGGGGCTTTTCTTGATGAACTCCTTCTTCAAGAAGAAGCCCCAGAGGAAGTGGACTTGGCGAAGCCCCGACTCTGTGACCAAAAACGAGATCGACTTCATCATGACGGACAAGAAGCGTATATTCAGAGATGTCTCTGTGGTCAACAGGTTTAATACCGGATCTGATCACCGACTCATCCGAGGCTCTCTGAATATAGATTTTGAGCTTGAAAGAAGTCGTCTGATGAAGTCGACACTCCGACCGGATCCCGTACGAATCATGGCAGAGACCGAGAAGTTTCAGAAGCTTCTCGGCGACAGATTCGCCGCCATGGAACCCACAAACGACGTCGACGAGACCCTACGAGGCGTGGTTGATACGCTGAGGGATGAGGGCATCAAGTTCTGCCAAACGCAGCGCAATGGCAGGAAGTCCAAACTCTCGAGCGAGACTCTGCGGCTTATGACAGAGAGACGGAAAAATCCGGGGATCACTTCGTCAGAAAGGTCATACCTTAATAAGCGTATTGCGAGGTTGGTACGGCGTGACCTTCGGAGCTCTAAGACTCGCCAGATTGAGGAGGCGATAGAGCGAAACCGAGGGTCTAAAGTATTCACTCAGCAGCTTAGAAGGGGCCACCTGACGAAGCTGACCACACGTAGCGGAAGGACCGTACTGTCAAGGTCGGAGGTTTTCGCCGAGATCGAGGACTTCTATGGCCAATTGTATGCTGCACATGCCCCTCGTCCCAGACGAGACAATCACGATCCGCGAGCCACCCTGACGCGCCACCACAGCGACGACCTGCCTGATGTCAGCCAAGACGAAATTGTGTTGGCTCTGAGACAGCTTAAAAATGGAAAAGCCCCTGGCGATGATGGAGTTACTTCGGAGCTTCTGAAGGCAGGCGGAGCTCCCGTTCTGGAAAGACTGCAGAACTTATTTAACTCCGTCATTCGCTATGGGAGAACTCCAATGGCGTGGAGCAGGAGTTTGGTGGTACTCTTCTTTAAGAAGGGAGACAAGTCCCTTCTGAAGAATTATAGACCCATCTCACTCCTGAGCCACGTCTATAAGCTGTTTTCAAGAGTCATCACGAA
>DWME01007322.1:0-12731 GCA_018244795.1 Parelbella ahira ahira
CAATGGACCAACGAGGCAGTATTTAAATTATAATTTCAGGCTAGACGGTAAGTACATTTGTAAGCCTTTGTACAAAAGAATGATTCAACTGGTTATAAATCTAGATTGTTAACACAGTTTCGCCAGGATGCAGTATTGTTGAATTAATTTAACACCCATAGGTCTGTTGTTTTCATGACGCTTTTAAAATCGTCAGTGTTAGGCATAGATTTGTATCAACATCTAAAATAATCTAACTTTTATAGAGTTTTATAGTTTATCCAATATATTATATTGATGTTTATAAAATTTAATGCATCAATTTTAATGTTGCATTAATGACTGCTTCGTTGGTCGAGTGGTTGCAAGCGCGACTGCCGATCAGGAGGTCCTGAGTTCTAAACTCGGGTCGCGTACTATTGGAATGTTTGGAGTGTGTCCGGCGTGTGGCAATAGGTTCACTACCTATTCTATGGAACGTAAACGTAACGGGTGAAACGTGGAAGTGTACTACACTCCTCTGCCTACTCCTCGGGGAATTACAGGAGTGATGTTATGACATTTTTATTGTCGTCCCGTGTTGTTTTTTCTACATTTTGCAAATGTTTAATTTTTGTTGTTTGATGTCTCTTTTGTTCACGGTTCTTTTTTGTTACAGAACTTCCTGATAGCTATTATTGTGGGAGCGATAGTGGACTTTATAGTCGGTACACTGATGGGTCCGAGAACTGACAGCGAAATTGCTCATGGCTTCGTCGGACTTGGAAGTAAGTATTTATTTAATTAACATCCAATTCTCGAGATGAAAACAGTAAATTTCCTTTGATTTATCATAAGCTGTTGTTATGAAATATATTTTTACTAATATTAGTACTAAAGCTGGGCGTATTCAATATACTAATATCTGTCTTTACCGTTGCATTATTATTACCAGTTTTAATGCATATCTAACGTACGTAGTCATAGACACATCACATCTACTTGCTGTGGGGATAGAAAGACCTTACCAGTTTCCAACGGATGGGCTCCAAATGAATTTCTTTCGATTTTTCTAAACTTGTTACAATTGTCTTACATGTTTGTCTATTGAACGTACTTGTGATCTTGCCTTATTATAGGACGTCTCCGATTAGTTCCGAACACATACTTCTACGTCTACCTTCTTCGACTCCACATACATTGAATTTGTAAATCTGAATCGTCACATATTGTATACAGTCTTACTTTCTAAATATTCTCTTCTGTTCCTAAAAGAAGTCTTTATAAAATTCTATGTACATTTTAACAGCCTCGACCTTCGCGAGGAACTACGGACCTGATTTTACATACAGCGAAGGCGTCGATCAGTCTTTCTTCACCGTGTTTGCGATTTTCTTCCCCTCTGTCACCGGCATTCAGGCTGGTGCTAACATTTCTGGCGATCTTAAAGTAAGTATCCAAGTTAAATTGCTATCTTAATTTTTGCAACACTGCCAATCATCTCTTGGCTATCGTAATATTATACTGTTTAACCTTTATTCTCAGAGGAGACCCGTGTCCAACAGCGCCTGCGGTTGCCTATTAGTCCTCTTAATTTAAAAAATTAAATTTCAGTGATGTGTCAATCGAAGTCGTTATTAGTGTCTACCTCAGGAAATTACGTCATCGGCTCAACACACTTAATTTGACGCATGCGGCTCATAAAGCGATGTTTGTGTTTGTGTTCCTGAGCATTTTGGGGCAATCGTGCTCTATTTTAACGGAGTTAAAGATCAAGTAACCGAAGGGAAACGGTCATTGAGACAAGGTTAAGGTTTTCTAGGAAAAAATAAAATTTAAAAGAAATTAAATATCACTGATGCAACTATGACGGAAAATATCGTTAAAAAATATATGAAAGTCTTTACTGCTTAAAGCTGGACGCTCCTTCTACTATTCACTCATATAAGATTTCTTATATCAACCCTCCATCGTATTGATCATGGCATAGGTAATATATGTCGTGGGTTCTAAGATTTTGACCGAACGTAGGCAAATTAAATCGGACTAACACTGGTAAATTTTAATGACATGATGGGATGACAGCCCCCCCTCCCCCTCCCCCCAATACTTTTATTATAAACGAGACCCGCACGTCATATACGTCACGTCATATATGTAATCTGTTTCTATAGATAACACTCATGAAACATGGGAGTGTAACTACACTCCTTAGCCTACCCTTTCGAGGATTACAGAAGTTATGTTACGGTTTTTTTGTTTCTATACATCTTATGATTAAATTGTGTACTGACTTATGTCGTTTTTTCGGAATACCTAATTAAGTTTTGAATCTATTTAAACGTGTCGTTCGTACGATCCTGCAGATCATAATTCAATCGTATGTGTGTAGACACTCACGAAACGTTCAGTAGTAAAATATACATATGTGAAGTCCTCATTGAAAAGCGTGTGAATGAACTCGTTAGTATTGCATGATTAATGATGTGTGGATTTTTCTGCGAATATCTTTTTTCACTCCAAAATTTATCAATATAATAATAACAAATATCTTATAAACAGATTCACAGAGACATTCATCGTATCGTGGGTGTTGGGAACGTCACATCATATACGCAAAGCTCGATATTTGAAACTATCTGTCCGTCGAGAAGGGAATCGAACCCGTGACCCTCTGTACACCACATTGGTATGGTTACATATATCACAAACGTGTCGACATAAGGGGTCGATAATAATAAATAGCATTGGCTTGTATTTTTTGCATATTATTGAATTCAGATACTACATGAATACGTCACGATATAATACAACAGTTAAAATACTTGAAATATAAATTCTTAATGTATAACTGAAAAATATTGTTATATTGTTTATTGTTATTGTTTATATTGTTTAAAAATATTGTTATAATATTGTACGTTAGGTCCCTTAAACGGTAGACAGAGAGAGAGCACCCAGTGCCAAATACCACAATTCGGGCAGAGCCGGCGCGACGTGCTGAAACATTCTATTAAAACATCTACCTACCTACGTCAATTGTGTCAATTTCGTTAACCCCGAACATTTTTTTCGTTTTACGAGCGAGCAAAATACTCGCTGGATATCAAATCAATTCATTAAAACCAATTTGTCGTTCCCATTGATGACTCACCGCTATTTTGGGTCAGTTCGTTACACGCGCCAGTAATACATATATGGCCGATATGTGTTATAGCAACTTTCTTATACGTAGTAATGTGTAACAACGCTAACAACGCATAACAATACGTAACAAAGCATAACAATCTGTAAAAACAGGTGTTAATAATAACAACAGGTACGTAACTCGTTGTCTCTATCTATATACATACGAGTACATCTATAATTCCATACCCCTTGTTTTAACTATGTAACTGACTCTCATTAAGTTTTCATATTACATTCTTTATTGTACAGGATCCAGCATCAGCGATACCCAAGGGAACACTCTTGGCTCTCCTGATTTCCATGTTGAGCTACGCGCTGATGGTGCTGTTCGCTGGCGGTGGCGCGCTGCGGGATGCCAGCGGGAACGTCACGGACCTCATGTACAACAACGGCACTCTGATCAGTTACGAAGGAGTGACGCTTTGCCGTGAAAACGGGAAAGGGTGCGAATATGGACTGCACAACAGCTATTCTGTATGTTGTGGGATTATGTATTTGTATAATACATAATTACTTTTTTTTTCATATTTTACTCAGTCGATTAGAACACAATAATTGAGGCCTTCATTTCCTTCCCACTATTGAAGGGATTAGGTTGAGGTAATCATTTTAGGCCAGTTTGTGCCATTGTCTTGGATATGTAATCATTATTATGCCAACACACCATGTCCCTTAAGTTGTCGGCAAAAGCACAGACTGTTAAATTTCTATACATGACTAGGACTAATTCGTTCAGGTAATGCAACTGATGTCAGCTTGGGGTCCGTTCATATACGCTGGCTGCTGGGCAGCTACCCTGTCCACTGCGCTAACCAACCTGCTGTCAGTGCCGCGGCTGATCCAGGCGCTCGGCGTGGACCGTATTTACCCCGGCCTCATCTTCTTCTCCAAGCCCTACGGACGCAACGGAGAGCCTTACCGCGGATATGTCCTCACCTTTATCGTGTCCCTCACGTTTTTGCTTATCGGTAAATATGTTTATGTTCAATAATAAAAAAAAAATATTATGATTAAAGGGATTTGCATTTTTTTTCGTGTTATAAATAACAGTTAGAGTTCAGTCTCCCACTAAGAAGTTCCCGGTTGGAAATCCTGGTTTGTACCTTTCCAAAGTGCACGTGCTGCAACAATAAAAAATAACATCGTGGGGACACCTGGACAGTTTAGAGCTGTCTATAATGTTGGCCGCCGAATTTGGCCGGCAAGTTTTGAACCTTCCCATTCTGAGAGGAGATTTGTGTTTACTAGTAGAACGATAGAGTTTTGGGCTATTTCTGCTGATAGTTAAAATTTTGTATATTAACCAAGGATGTATTCTTTGCAGCCGATTTGAACACAATAGCTCCACTCATCTCTAACTTCTACCTGGCCTCGTACGCTCTCATCAACTACTGCACATTCCACGCTTCACTCGTCCGTCCTTTGGGTTGGCGTCCTACATTCCGGGTGAGTGTTTTAAATTAATCTTGTTTTAGGTGTGTACTTGCTCCAAAGATCACATTTTTTTCCACTCTTTTATAAAAATGTCTTCAAAGAGACAATAAAGTAATGAAGTCCAATATTTAGTCTAAAATTGTATCATTTGTATAACGTCTCAACACAGTTAGAAATTCATGCACCATGAATACAAAAGACGACAGGCTGGTGGGTACTCTTGGATATATCTATCCTGAAATTACTAGTAATGGCTCGGAATCTGAATCTATGCTCGGTGTATGGCAATAGGCCCATATCACCATAATGGTTCGATCATGAGCTCTCCTTGAAAGCCGACAAAGCATTGGCAGCACCTCTGATGTTGCACATGTCCTTAGGCGACGGTGACCACTTACCATCAGATGGCCCGGTCCGTCTGCCCGTTTGCTCGCGCTGAGAATAAATAAAAAGAATTAAAAAAATATTATTATTAAGACATTTAAGACCATTTTTTCACTAAACAAAAGTTCTTATCACATCGAAATATACATTCCTTATTCGTGTGGTAACAGTTAACCTGTTTTCTTATCTAAACCTGTTATTGTTAATACGGATATTGGAAAGTACCTTTCGCAAATGAATGAGTATACCTCGCGTAAGCGTATCGACCAAAAAACATATATGCGAATTCTTTTCACAATTATCGTATGCGAATAAATTACAAATCCTTTAACGATGCCAAAGTTGAGGTTAAATTTTTTCCTCGTCACTTTGCATAAAACACTTACAATTAAATTGCTCAACTCCGACACGTTTCACTGGCATTTAAAATATCAGCCTGTCTATACAATATTATGACATATTAAAAGTAAAATGGTAATCATTACGATCATTGTATTATCTGCCAACCCGCACTTGGCCAGCATGTGCAGACTGTGGCCTTAACATTTGTCATTCTGGAGACCCGTGTCCAAAAATCATTAACAGGATTGATGATGATAATGATCATGAGCATTGCAATGCAAACTACTACTACTATTTATTATTGTTTATATTCCGAAACTAGAACAGTAGTGATTATATATGTTTTTCGGGAAGGCCGACTAGTTTCGAACCTATACGAGGTCCTTCGTGATGACCTGCCGCCGATCGCAGCGAGGTCGCGCCGGAGACTTAATAATTCGGTATATCTGAAGCCGGTACATACAAAATCAGGTGTATTAAACATTCACGAAACATGGATTTTTATAATTTAGAATTTCTAGTAGTGACTCCGAATATTGAAGTACTCGGAGTACTCTGTGCCCGGTGTATGGCAACAGGGTCTCCACCTATTCCATAGGACGTAATCGTAACTGGTGCAACGTGGGAGCGTACTTACTCCTCTGCCTACCCCTTCGGGGATTACAGACGTGATGATACATACGTTATTAACATAAATCTTAGACGCAATTTCTAACGAGTGCAATAGCATCTTTATTTCGGTTTGCAAATTCTTTTACGTACCTACCACTAATGATTTACAAAGAAATAATCTCGCATTCTTCTGCTGATCTTCGACAAATGCTTTGTGTTTGTGATTACCCAGTTCTAAATTCTCTTCTAGTACTACAACATATGGCTGTCGCTCTTCGGCTTCATCATGTGCGTGGCCATCATGCTGCTTATCAGTTGGATTACATCGCTCGTCACTTTCTTCATATTCGGCGTTCTGTACCTCATCGTGCATTATAGGAAGCCTGGTAAGTTCTGCTTTATTGCATTAATACAATTAAAGTTGCTTATAAAACTATTAACACTATAATTCATAATAATAAACTTAGTGAGGTAGTCAGAAATCTCTGAAGTCGTGTGGATATTGTAAATAAGGTAAATTAAAAAGCACATCAAGTCTGTAAGAATAGATATATTAGGCATTGGGTGCTTTTTGCCTACCCCGTATAGGTGTAACGAAACAAAAGAAAACTTAAATTCAGAAACGTTAAATATCAAAATGATATAATTTTCTAAATATATTAGAAGTTAGTAAAAAAATTTAGATCAAAACAGCATCGGCTCATCATATTCCTAGACATGTATGTATATAATAATAGTAGCATAGGAACACTAGTATTGTTCAAAGCACTAGATTTTGGAGCAACTGAATTAGATCGCGATAATGCTGAGAAATGCCATTTGTATGCGAAGTGAAGTACATTTACAATCTTCATATATCAGTGGAACTGCTAACAGGAATAGCTGTGCTTGTTGATTGCGCGCTAAATCCGTATTGAATCCTTGGAATTATTGCATCAGCTAAGCTTTCGTCCGCTCCTGTTTCGCAAATGATTTCACGATTGTGTGCCAGTTTTCTTTATATAGATTTTCTTAAAAGTATTTAAAGATGAGGATAAAATCAGTCGATCGTAATCGATAATATTTATATACTTCGAATTCTTATTTTGGCAATTGTGAGAAATGCTTATTCATTAGTAGTGGCTGGCAATGTAGGCGAAATTCCTGGAATTTCCGTCCTAAACTTTTCCCTTTGTTTTTTTAATTATTTTTATGTTGTAGTTAATCAAAAGGTTAAAACAAAAGTATGTTTCTGATATTATTTTAAGTGGTATTTAAATATTTTTGTTTATACAGATGTCAATTGGGGCAGCAGTACCCAAGCGCAAACGTATAAGACAGCGTTGTCGAGTGCGCACGCGCTGGCCCGTACTGGCGAGCACGTCAAGAACTACTGGCCACAGCTGCTAGTGTTGGCGGGCAGGCCCCAGGACCGGCCGGCGCTGGTCGATGTCGCACACCTCATCACTAAAGCTGGCTCTCTAATGATCGTAGCTGATATAGTGCAGGTAATAAACGATACCTCTGACCAAATAGAAGATATATCTATAAAGAATGACCGTTAAATAATTTAAACACTTGTGGATAATAAATAATGTATACAGGTTTATCCTAATTTTACACAAACTAGGATTCGGACAGGAAGCGATAGCGCTTGTTGGGAGAGGCGTATGTCCAGCAGAGGACCGAGACAAGCTAAAGATGACGATGACGCAGCGAGGTACCTTCGCTAATGAATAAATGTTGTTCCAGAGTAAGTTGTCGTACAAGGAGCGCGCGCACCGCATGCGCTCGGGCGACGAGTGGCTGCGGCGGCGCAAGGTGCGCGCCTTCTGCGCCGCCGTCAACGGGTTCGGCTTCGAGCCCGGCGCGCGCGCGCTTATCCAGGCCGCCGGCGTCGGCCGCCTCGCGCCCAACGTGCTGCTCATGGGCTACAAGGCCGACTGGACCGCCGTGCCCACCGCCGACCTGGAGTCCTACTTCAATGTCTTGCAGTCAGTGTCAAGCCGTTCCGTAGATATTTTAACGTGCTGTCGTTTAATCGCTGTCCCGTCCATTGATCGTCCAACGATCGATCACAATACCAAACCTATCAATGATTAACTTCTATGTTAGAATTTTGGCCACTAGTCTTTTCTGTTTTGTACCATCGTGATTCTATTAGGTACAGTTTATTTGGCAACACTTATGTAACTTGAAGTTTCATTTGTTGCTGCATTTCTGCTTTATGTGGGTAACTCGATGTGATCAGCACGGCGTTCGAGACGAAGCTGGCGGTGGCGATCGTGCGCGTGGCGGAGGGGCTGCAGCAGGGCGCGGGCGAGGAGGCGGGCGCGGCGCTGGCGGCGGCGGCCAGCAGCGCCGAGCTGCGCGCGCGGCTGCCCGCCCTCATGCACGCCGACTCCGACCTCGACATCCGCTCCTCGGACTCGCGCCCCTCTAGCAGGCACAACCTCAGTACGTGCACGCTCTTCTGACTTATGGCACCTGACAAAATATCAGTTGAAACTGTTCCAAGGGAATATTTCATTACCTAGAAATAAATGAGTGAGAAACCTGTTAGGTCAAGAGTACATATATAAAGTACATAGTTAAAAACCATGCAAATTGCGAAAACGCTGTGCCCCTATAATCATATTACATCTCAAATTACATTTACTTGTCACTCATATATAATTATGAGGAAGAAAACAAAATGACGATAGTGTCAGAGTGATAGAAATATATGTACATTTTGCAGATCTAACTCTTTCGTCATCGAGATCGTTCACAATATCGGAGAAAAACGAAACAAAAGACAAGAAAAACTACAAGAAGAATATGGACTTCCATCGTCAGGTGCTGAACAAATCTCCTTCGGGCCTCGAAACATCCACGGAACAATTGGCACAGTTGACGACATTCCAAAGGAAACAGGTGTGACATACCATTCAGTTACTATTTTAGATAATTTCTCATTCTCTCTTAACTATGTCCTAGCTATCGCCATTTTATCTTCTTGCATGCCTTTCCCTCTATCAGTTATTATAATCTAAATTTTACAACAGGAACCAGGTACAATAGACGTGTGGTGGTTATACGACGATGGTGGCCTCACGATCCTACTGCCGTACATCATCTCCCAACGCTCTGCCTGGTCGCGCTGCAAGCTGAGGGTCTTCGCTCTAGCCAATCGCCGACACGAGTTTGAACTTGAGGAGAGAAAGTAAGCTTACCGCCATTTGAATCTTGCTACTGCCAAGGAACTTTTTCATGTTCATTTGGAATATTGATATCGTTTATAATTAGGTGTACGTTTAACATATATGTACATATATATGACACACATTATTACGCATGGAACGTGTGACTCGTCATTTACGTTTGGTGGTAAATTTGCCATTTAAAGGTTATTCGTTTTTCTGGAATTGTAGTCTGATTAATATATAGGTCATTTAAATTTAAAGCAACTCATGGCCCTGTCGTAAGAGCCTTTGCAGACAGAACAACGTTGATGAGTAATGAGACAATCTATGCTTATGAGTTTGTTCATTTTCAGTATGGCAAATTTGCTGTCGAAATTCCGGATAAACTATTCATCGCTAACGATGGTCCAAGACATCACAGAACCGCCGCAGCCCGAGACCAAGAAACTGTTCGAGGAAGTTATAAAGAAATTTACGACAGAAGATGATGATGAAGGTAAAAATTTGAGAACTGTTCAACGTCTAATGGTTAAGGAATGGATGGATAGATGGATGGATGAAATGGATGAAATTCTAGTACACGTAACTCTATATTTCTAGTACACGTAACTAGCAAGCTAGTAATTTATTCATATTTGCTATAATTACTCAATATCTTTTGTTCAAGATTACTAATTTTTTAAACTGTTACACCTTATTGTAGAAGGTCTAATAAGTAAAACAGAGTTGCTGACTCTGGCTGAGAAGACGAACCGTCAACTTCGGCTGCGCGAACTTTTGCTGGCCAACTCTAAAGACGCAAGACTCGTTGTGATGTCGCTCCCAATGCCCAGAAAGGTGTGTATAGTCATTATTATTACTTTTACAACATAATCTTCTGATACGATAGCATTAAAGAATATATTTTAACAAAATTATCGAGACAATGAAAAGTTCGGCATCTTACAGGGGTCTGTGTCAGCACCGCTTTACATGTCGTGGCTGGAGATGATGAGTCGCGACCTGCCGCCCATGCTCTTCGTACGTGGAAACCAGACCTCGGTGCTCACGTTCTATTCGTAGACACACAAAACCACAAACGGCGATCACGATATTAGTACTCACCGTCTATTTATTTGAAAACAGCGGTTAGTACTTATATTCTGCTCACAAACACACAGCGATCTTAGTACTTACAATTAGGTACTTATTGGACAAAATAGACGGATAGTTTAAAATACATTTCCTTCTAGAAAGCGCAGCTTTAATATTTCAAATGAATGCAGAAAGACGAATACCAAACTTTAATTTAGAGTTTTACATATTGTAACTCTGTTTCCTAACTTCCATGGGACTTAAACGTAACTGATGAAACGAGGGGGCTGTACTACACCCCTATGCCTACCCCTTCGGAGATTACAGACGTGATGTTACGTTTTGTTTAGTAACTTCTCAACTGCTAATGCTTTAGAAGCGTCATGCTCCAGTCGATACATGAATTAATAGTGTCATATCTAGACAATATTGTTATCGACAATTTTAATTATTTATTTATTCTAGATTTCGTAAAAGTTACCACAAGTATGTTTGTCGTAGTATACAATAACTAACAATGTACTAATATGTACATATATATAAATATATACTTTGTAAGTCATTTAATAAGAGGCAAAACTTAAATATATAGTTTACAGAATAGTTGTGGTAGTAATATGTATTTTATATAGTAATTTAAATGTGACGAATGCCAAAGCTTAAACACTACTTGCATAATGTTCTGTCGTCATTTATCCCGCCATAGAACTTTAATAGTGTTGTATATTACATTTAATGTCTAAGTATCATGGGTGCTTTGTCATACCCATTTCATTTACATTAGGGGTAGTATAATAGGGGTTGATGAAACATTAGGTACTTTGTTAATAATGATCATTTAATATAGCCAAGTAGGAAATTCTTATATCTAGAATAAAATCGAACAATCTAGAATTAGTTTTCTAATCGGTAAGCGATTGATTATTATACTTAGGTAAATAAATTATTAACTTTATATATCGAATGCATTTTTTGTAATGGACGCGAAAAATATCAGATATGCTTTTATAAAATATGTTTAAGCTTTTAACGCAAGCAATTTTAAACAAATAATTATTAGCAATGGAATAAGTACCTATCACTGTTTTATGTCTTCCTATAGGTATTTATTTCTTCAATTTGATTTTAAACCATTTATATATTACTAAAGTTCTACGTATTATATATATTTACAACAAATTTCATTATTTTAAGCATCATCTAAGTACATTAAAGTGCTTGCACACATTTTTTATTTTAAAAATATACAAAACTAACGTGATTAATTATACGATTTATTCACATCTACCGAACGAATCAGTTTAGTTCACGCTTTAGTTATAACTGTTATAAGTTGTTAGAGTATTATCATAAAACGATCTGCAAAATATATTTCATGCTTATCATTGTTTTTGCTGTGTTTCAATTCATGCAAGATTTTGATGCTACTTAATGTGTAAATCAATGTATAATATAATACGTAATTGATAAATATAGCACGATTTAGACCTATGTTATTTACAAGAGCGCTATTTCATATGACAATTGGTTAAATATTAATAGAACTCATATCTTTACTAGATTCCTTTGTTAAGGGAGCGGCAACGTTGGTATTGCACAGGTGGCAGCACTGTCGCCTAGGTGGCAGCACCGTCGTCTTTGAAAGAGTGTTGCCAACACGATATATAAAATGTGTAATTTGTGTAAAAATGTGTAATTGTTATGTTATTTGCGAATTTTGTATTATTCTTCCAACGTATGATACATAAGTATAATTATATACTTGAATGTTACAAACATCTTAGATATTTCCAACAATAACGTATATTTAATTATATTTCGTATTTTTATTGTTTCATACGATTAATAGGACAAGGTAAATATTTTGACAAATAGAATATTTACTAAGGTACGTGTATATTTATTTATGTACATTATACTGTGGACAATATCTTGCTGCAGGCGCTAGAATAAAATATAGTTCTCATTATGGACAATCTTATAAAACTTTCAAATAAAACGAAAATGAATGAATGACTTTATTATCGACTGGAATGATTGTGTTCTACACATATCTAACTCAGCCTATTCAGAATATGATATTGTCCTTAGTATAAACATTTTAATGTACAGCTCTCAAAATTATTATCTGCGATATACATAGTCGATTTACATATTGTCCTATATTTAAATGATAAGTACGTTACCCTAAAAATTGTAAGTCGTTCAATAATTATAATTTATACTGTATTTAAAATTTCCAGTAAAAAGATTCATGCTCCTTTATAATAGACGTAGATGAAAGACAAGTTATTTAAATAAATAAATATAAGAATTGTTTATATTTTATAACACCCTTTCCTTCTCCTAAATTCATTAAAAAATACACTTATCGTATATAATTATAGACTGCTTCATTACTCAAGTGGTTGCAAGCGCGACAGCCGGTCGGGAGGCCCTAGGTTCAAATCCCGGGTCGGGTACTATCAGAACTTTCTAATTTAGAATTTCTAGTTGTGACTCGGAGTCTGAGATTAGATTAGAGTCTAGATCTGTGCCCGGTGTATGGCAATAGTCTTACCACGTATTCCGTGA
>DWME01007323.1:0-12728 GCA_018244795.1 Parelbella ahira ahira
ATATAGAGCGAAAAGAGTCACAAAATCATTCACATAGTAGAAAATTATTTTTATCCATGCATTTATGTAAATAACTTTGATGAATATTAACATGGACTAAGACTAATGTACTCGTATATCAACAAGGACTACAGTTATCAGAAACCATTGAGCCCACACTGCGTTAAGATACCAAAAATAATGATAGACACTCCTCCGCCGTGTGAAGATGCAGAAGGTTGGTTAAATGCGATTTGAATATAGAATCAGCCAAGTGTGAGCCGAGTTTCTTGGCATTGACCCAAGAGCCGACAAAGAGATCGATAGTGCTCGCTTTTTGTGAACGAAAGTTGTGCCTCAACAAAATTACTTGTAACATTCGTATGTTACTTGCCAGTTTACGACATAATCTGTATGGTTTATTGAGAGAAAGTTGCGTATAAAAAATGTTGCGGAAAAAAAAGGGAAAATCCATTTCTTTTATTTACGACGACGAACTTCCTACACGCGGCTTGACGACTCAGTCATAATAACGTTACACAGTTTGCGATAAACTTTCGCTTTTTTACACTTGCTGTAGTTTTTGGAGTTCCGACATTACGCATTCTTTAAGTAATCTTATTTATATTCTACAATTCATCGTAATTACATGTAACATCTGGGTAAATATTGAATTGTAATTATATTTCAGTAAAATAATAATTCAATGTCAATCCTACAACCACATAAATCCTACTATGTTGCATCATATAATTTCTACATTTATTAAACAATCTGGAAACTGTTAATACGTCGTTTTAAACCGATGCACGGAAATATTGTTTAATGTCCGTTGTCTTCCATTTATTAACTACACCTAATTAAAGTCCGGCTTTCAGTACTGTTAAGTAGTTTAATTTTTGAATGCTGCATCAATATATGTAACATCACGCCTATATTTACCGAAGAGATGGGCAGAGGAGTGTAGTATACTCCCACTTTTCACCACCTATGTTTACGAGTACATCCCACTGTGGAATATGTGGTGAGATCTGTCTATGTAAATACAATACGCGCAAAACGGTCAAATACATACATATGTAGTTGGAATACCGATCGATCATACTCGTATTGTTTTACATTTATTATTTTAATTATGTCTTCATCCCAGATCCTGCGTGGGGTAGGCACAGAATATTGTGTGCCAAATATATTTATCCTTACAGACCGAACATGCATCTTCTACATACATAATTCTCGTGAAGCATGCACACAGGTTTCGAAGACTACATACAAAGTCGTTATAAATGCAGTCTGTGCAGTCCGACCAAACTTTATTCCAAAGCTAAGAGTTTTTGTCCTCTGAAACTAAATCGCCGAGGCAAAAAATAATTTTCTCTCTCTCTCTCTCGTTAAACCGCCATACAGTTAACACTCTAGGTCCTTTCGTTAATTGCGGTAAAAACGAAACGCGCCAAGCACAGTACGGCGTAGGGAGGAGCAATGTTAGAAAAATCGATATTGTCATCGATAAACGACATGTATAATACATCGATATTGGTACCGATCGATGTCTTATCGCCAACTGAAAATAACATATTAATGTGCTAAATACGAGTAGCTACATCAATTATTCAGAACTTCAAATATTGAGGGTACTTTCAGATGTATGTATTTTAGTAAGCCATAAAAAGAAATTATTAAATGCAATTACATAAAACTGTTATAAAAAGAGTATAATTATTTACAATATGCATCAATTTTACGTTTTAAATTATTTGTTAGTTAGGTTTTCCTTACTACGAAAAATCGATTTCTGGGTTAAAATGCTAGTACCGATCTACATCTTATATACACATCTACACATCGTATCTACTATTATGTATATTAATTTTTTGTTACATGAAAGTGAACGTCTCTAGTCCAGCACGGTAAACATGGTGGAAATTATAAGTCAGTGTACCATAAATATTTCATTTGGCCCTCGGGCACGTAATTAAAATAAATAAATTAGAGTACCAGAACTGCTCTCTCGTGGAATTCCACGTGTAACGCAAAATATGCTATTCGTTTCGTGCGGGGAATAACGGAATAATTAATAAAACGTTTTCTGATACAAAACACAACAGTATTACGTAATGCAATAATAATAATCTTTATTCGCGATAAAAAAGTATAAGTATAAAGTATAAGTATTAAGTATGAGTATAAAGTATAAGTATAAAGTATAAGTATACAGTATAAGTATAAAGTATAAGTTTAAAGTATAAGTATAAAGTATAAGTATAAAGTAAGTACATTTCTTATGAAAATAGCGGTATTTAAAGTAAATATTTTTTTACTAGAAATGAAAATATAAGAACGTCACAAATTTGCACAATATTTCAAACTAAATAACTAGAGTAAACAAAAGGAAAATGATAAAAAATGTTATGTACACATAATGTTGAACGTAGGAAAGACGGTTACATGATTTGACCGAGACCTACTACTGAATAAGATGTCCCAATCACATTAAAGACATCATCCGTGTTAAACACATCAATTACTATGACAATGTTGTGATTGCCCATTTTTGCTTCCCAGCAGATGCAACTTATTGATTAGGCTGAACAAATTGAAACGCTCATTCAAATTTAGTTCTACTGTAGCTAAGGACTCATGTGATTGACGTTAGCTCTCGATAGAGTAACATCAGTATATCTATTTTACCAATCTCCACCCGTAGCTCCATTTTTAAATGAATTTGGTACCTATATTTTTTCTTTGCGTTTTCGTATACTAATTGCACAAAGTATTTTTCCATCTGGCGAAAAGCAGAGAGCCCATAAAATGTACACTCAACGCGTTCTAACTCTTGAAGCGTTGTAAGAACTGTTGCAAACGTTTTTCTTTCTTTCCTGATATGTTTGTTGACTGTATATTCTTTAGTAGAGATGATGATACTGTATATTTGTTTATCCGATTAACAGACGATGCTTACTTACATCGCAAGCTTAAGCGTTAGTCGTTTTTCTTCTATATTTGTTAAACATTTACATATAAATACATAGTTACTCTTCAAACCTGCTGACCGTAAGAGTGGGGCAAGATTAAAATATCTACCCGTTTGTACTCCTCACCTCACCTTTTCAATATTATAGGGTAGAATATGTATAAATACACCTATTATAGGTTTTCCTTGTCTTCTACAAAATTAAATTTTTTGACGGCAAAAAGGTATGTATTTTCGAAAGTATGTACCTACATACATATATAGTTACTTGATGTTGACCTCTGAAATACAAGCCTCTCACGTCCTTATGGTACTAGCTCTTATCCAAGTTCTCAGAACACCTGCTTCTAAAATACGTGTCGTTAATATCCTTAGCACTTAAGAGGCTGAGGCACTATAATGATAAGTAATGTGATAATTCCTCAATTTGACTCCAAACACATACTAAAGACGTAAATAAACATGATTACTGGCAAGAATGGGAGTGGAATATCAGACGAAATAGCGTTTAATGAGGGACTTAGACTAGTCTGGCTTATTTACCCGTATCTGATGTGTAGGCGTCAGTTAATTTAGTATTAAATATTTCTTAAACATCTTTGTATGTGTATATGTATATATATATGTTAAGTATAATATAATTTAAGGTATCTATTAATTTCCGCCGCGGCCTCCCCGCTATCGGTGAGAGTTCATGAAGTATGACGTCGTATAAATCCGAAACTTACCGGCTATCCAAAAAAAAAAACTAAAACAGAAGCTACATAGATAAAGAGGAAGATTTTGCACTTGCTGTATAAATAACAATATATGTGACAACGGTGTTTCTTCGTTAGTCAGTTCTGAGAGTAAAACGGCACGGTCTTGCTGTCGCCACCACCATAAAATTGCTCTATATTACACAAAGCACGCAATTCACCGTGAAATCTCTGAAAAATTCCATTTTATTACCGTTATTCTTCAAATGCAGCGCTATGAAACATAACTGCAACGAACTGTTTTATTTTAATGTCATAACATGTAATTTCTTTATATATAGAATCAAGTGGCTTAATCCTAGGTAATAATAATAATAATAATAATAATTTCACGGCACTAAACCCATGCGCCTGCAAACTGATCCCTAATTAGGCCTTGTCTGTACTATGGTAACCAAATACCTGATTAATATAATATTTGAGATTAAAATTTTACCTGGTGCTTAAAAGTACTTGTTTTATTTTAATCTACCTTGCGACACCTACATTAATTACTATTATAAAATCTTAAGGTTGCCTTGTGAGCTACGTCGAATAACCTTTGTCTCTAATATGAACTATTCATTTCTAAGGATTAAGGACGTAAGGATTTCTGAATGTAAATGAACAGGGTAATAGAATCGGCGTTGGTAAAAATCAATTTTCATGATTATTGTAGCATATACTGCAGCGCGTTAGTACACTTCTGTACATAATTAATGTCGTCGCATGTCACAATTCTGTTATTATGAAACAAATACCCTCTGTGTAATTAATTTTCTTTAATTTTGCTTAATCAAAAATTTTATGCTTCAGTAATAGCAATATACTTCAGAAACAATAATTCAAGAAACCTTGATATTTATTTTATATTTATTATCAAGATTCAGACTACGTAAATGTACGTAAGCAAGATGTTGGCAATAAATATTTTTTCTCACTCATACGTTATATTTAAGCAACAGCCCTCGGTCTAGGGATCAAATTGCAAGACTCCCTTCCGAGAATTCGCCAAGGGGTCTTACCCTCACTTAATGTATCGAATTCCGTGTATACGCTTATTTAGGTAACATGTTTTTCTTTGTATTATTTAAGTAGCGAGCGTGTGTGCACATTTGCTCTAGTACGGTCAGTGCAATTCATTCACACGAGCCCACAACATAAACAATACGAAAGTTTGAGCAGTCATTACTCATGGTTTTGTCTGCTTTGCGCCACCCCTCAAACTGGGACATTGCAATGCAAACACTTCTGCCATTACTGGAAAAAGCTGGGATTGTTTGTTCATCATGGAACGTCGACCCAATGATTCTATTCTAGTTTATTGCTGTTCTCGTAATTTAGAAATATCTGTCTTAATTGTTAAGGCTGCATCATCATAGATATAACTGGATAGTTAATCCATCTGTCGCATTTATAATAAAGAACGCACAAGATTTTTAATAAGAAAATAAGAATATGTATAATATTTGCAACCCTCAATTATCCATCACTGACTGATACTTTTTCCTCGTTTACGATTCGATGCCTCGTATTAGTCAAACGTCTCATGTCAACGTCAACAGCACGACATAATCATTCTTGTCAATCACCACCAGTTTGGTCCAAAACGTTCGCATCGCACAATTTCAGTTTGATCCGTAACGCGTTTGATTCCGAGGGTATTGCCTAGCAACGCCCTAAAGTTGAAGATTTTATTAGTTTCACAAAAATTATCTCCCCCGACGTTCACGGTAGACGCGGCGGAACTTAATCTTCAGACACCGATGTTGTTTATTGCCGACAGGAGTGTTTTCTTGCGTTTTTGAACATGAACATTTTATTGCTGTATTTCGTTGCGATTTTTTTCGGAGCGCGAGTGCTTCTTATTCCGTGCTGCCTTACGATATGCTGAATAATAAAGACATTGGAATGCGATTGGTACATAGAAAAACTTATTTTGAATTTGTTGATTTGATTTTGTTAGAAAGCTTAGATATGCAAGTGAACTACGCATCGTAGTGGCTTAGAACCGGATGCTTATCACACTAGGAAAGACACATTTTGTACTCCGTAAATCGCGCGCACCACTTACCTTACAAAATTATGTGCATTTTTAATATTACACATAACCCGTTAAACGGCGAACAAAGTACTTCACGGAGAAATCTACTTACCTTCTATTTTTTAATTCGTGTTATGACTAGTAACGAGCAGATGGTGAGCGTAGCAGATAATAGACACCTTTCTTATTTGGAAGGAGACAAGTTAGCAGTGGAACGAGAAAAGGGCCAGTGATGTTAGTGAAGTAAACTATTTATGTTAGAAAACTGTTATAGGTCACAATATTACCTATATTGTTTGTTTAACCATGAATAGAATTTACGTCGCATTTATAATATTAGTATAGATATATGTAGTAATAGGGAATAGTAAGGAATATTTTTAAATGGTGTTATTATTTGAAAAGTTTCGTGGTTTTATGTACAAATGTAAATGAGAAAACACAAACATACAAAATAGCCTAGGCTCCCGCCAGCTACGCTTAGCTTGTGGGGGCTGAGTTAAAATTAGTTCGAGCAAGGCCCTCTCCTGAATAAATTGCTACTAGGTTTTTGTCTACTATAAGCTCTTATTCAAAAGGGATTAATAATTTATCTTAGCGACGAAGGCCCGTCTATTTATAATATCTCCAATGTTACAAAATTTAATAATTTCATTTAAAAGAACAGGGATTTTAATATATTGATACTTCTAAACGTTCATTGTTAATCGAACAGTTATGAAAATTATAACAATCAACACTTGAAGTGTCCAGAGCATGAACAATTTAAATCGCAACGAATTCCCTCAACAAAAAAGTCAGCGCTTATAATAGTTGAAAATCGTAGTTCGTTTTTAAACGATTCGTTTAATTACAACATTGTAATGGAAACGCCGCTCGCTCATTAATAAAATAATTACCGCTATTTGTGCCTCTTAAGCGATTTAAGCAATTGACCCATATTCGGAGTCGCGACGATCGATATGGAGCGGACGGGTACAGCAATAAAAAACCATTAAACGGTGTGTTTATATTAATAAACGAATAAACATTTATTAATGTAAATTAAACGGGTATATATTAAATTTGGACGCACTACAATATCTTTCCCGAGCGACGTAGGTACTCACTAAAGAACTAACCCTCCCGCCGACCCTAGAGAATCAGTAATATAATATGTATACAGTTTAATTGATTAATACTGATAGCAATGCAAATGTATCTATTAACTCGCTAAGAAGCAGAAGAATATTTAACTAACTTCAACATAATAAACTGGTACGGTTGAAATAAATTTTGAGTACCTACACAATAACAGAAGTCTACCTTTAAACTGATTAGAACCGCCACGAACAGGTACGAACCGGTTAGCGTTGATTCGTGCCGCGTACGAGCTTCCTCTTGGGGATATCCCGGGAGGTTATAACATGGAAATCTTTACTATCAAACGATGTAGAATATCAATCGGGCGTATTGACGACTTTTTTATGTAAGCAGTGTTCATAAGCAAAGACAGGAACTAGTACGTCGTCTGTTTTACTAAAACAGAATGTAAACTTGGCTGCCTCGTTGCCAATCGAGAAGTCTTGGGTTCAAAATCCGGGTCGGTATTATTGAAGTTTTCTAAATATTCGATTTTCTAATAGAAATTTTTACTAGAGACTCGGAGTCTGAATTTGTGTCCGATGTATGGATATAGGCTCACCTGTTCCGATGTGGGACATAAACGTAATTGGTGAAGTGTGGGAGCGTACTACACTCTTCTGCCTACCTCTTCGGGGATTAAAGGCTAGGTGGTACGTACGTAAACTGTAACTACCTCGTAGTTCAGTGGTCACCAAATTAACTGCTGAAGCGGTAGTTGTAAGTTCGATTTCCACATGGAACCAATTACGTGACGAGCTTGAATACTTATATCGTGTTTGCGTGTAACATTATTGATATGTAGTATGTAACAAAGTAATATGTATGTACACTACATGTGTCTTTGTAGAGATATGGACACTTGCCAGTTGTCTGGTTCTTATAGTTCTGGGTTTGATTAGTTTGGAGTCATGTGTATGTATGTTTGTGTTAGCTGTTTTTAAAACCCATTATATTTCACTGCTACATATATGTATAGGTCTTGCATGTTTACAGTTATTATGAGAAAGCTTACAAAACTTCTTAAGGCGAATATTTACAATATAAATATTTTAAACCGATTCATCAATAAATATGGTTTCCGCCGAATTCTGAGACGTGACAGCGAATGTTTTGTGGAATTGCTATTAATGGCCACTTTGATACTAATGGACGCGTATTAACTCAAAAGATCAAACTTGAAAACAGTTGTTACAGAAAGTGAAAATTATTTAAAGTGGTTTTTCAATTTAGGCGTAATATTGCTTGCAGAAAGTTGCTATGCTTTAGACCGATGAAAATAATGCATATTGTATGAGTTATTTATTAAGACACAATGGTGCCCGAAGTTATTGTTAAGTATGACGCAGACACCGAAATTAAGAAATTCGTCGATGATTGAGGCGTAATGGTTAGCTGTAACACTTATTACTCATTATTTTAGGGCATGGCCTTCCACAACTGTAGGAGACCTGAACTACCCTCCAACGTATTGCTCAAATACGGACTAGCAGAGATACAAGTAAGTTATCAATTCAAAATTTAATAATATAACAGATGATAAATAAAATTACTTTTCTAAGTTACCTAAAATTACTTTCTTTATTGTTCTGTTAAGTAATTTTCGCAATAATTGTTTACTCCGTAAGCTGCTATAAGGAACATTTGACGTACTTAATGGTAACTTCGTACACCGTATTTTCACGATAACACCGTGAAACCCTATAAACATCGTCGCAACCCTTACAAATACCCTTCGTAATTTTTACCACCCTTGCCGGGTGGAAGCTAATTGAAGTAGTTTCCCTTCAATTATGTTGTTCTTCGCTCGGTATAAATAATTATTTATTGAGAATATTTACGATAAACATTTTATTCAATATATTTATTGTTAAATTGTGGAACTAATTATGGTATGATATACGTACCTACATGTTTAGTGTTTCTAATGAGTATTTAAAGTACGAGCATATTTTTTTTTGTTTTTGGGACGACATTATTTCCTATATTTCAATACTATAGACAAATAGAAACTAAAATATTGGCCTGATGAATGTTCAGTGGTTCTTACAGTTACATAAGTAATCCTAGATAAGTGACTTTATTTACAATCTCTGTCAAATGTTATTACTTAATGTATTTCACTTGTATGTTATGGGATATGAATCTTCAGTTGTCTAGATAACATAAATTTCAAGTTGCTACATATCATCTAGGTATATGACATCATAATGCCTGCTAACGCGCGTTTGGCCAGCGTGGCAGTCTTAACCCCTCCTAATTCTGAATGGAGACTCGTATCCTATCGTGGAAAGACAATATAGGGTTGATCATAATGACGTCATAATGTTGAAAACGCTGCTAGCGATGGTTAAACACGAGGCAGAGATTCTTAATCGCTTGTCATAGTGTTTGAGTGACATACAAGGGTATTAGCGTGGTAATGTAACTTTTAACATGGAGAGGAGTTTTATTGATTATGGCAAAGGCTTTTCGATTGATTAATAAGCAATCATTATTGAAACCTGGCAAGGTAATTGATGGAAAGTTATTATGTAAATAAATCGAAATCTTATTACTTTATCATAGCCAGGTCCATCACTAGGTGGATAGAGAGCACGGAATGCCCAATATTTCTGTTCGTACAGACTACATTCTAATAAAGCATATTTTATCATCATCATCATCATCAGCCTATCTCAGTTCACTTCTGGACATAGGCCTCCCCCAGTGAGCGCCATCGCACCCTATCCTCGGCTTGTCGCATCCAGCATCTGCTTACAGCCTTTCGCAGATCGTCAACCCACCGCACCGGGCCGGAGGGCGTCCTACACTACCTTTATCAGTCTGTTCATATAATTACCTTATGAATCCAAGATATAGAGAGGTATTGCGAATCTGCAAGACAAGTTCTCGACGTAGCAAGGTGAATAGGAAGATATAAAGTATAGAAAGAGCGCGTCGTCCTGAAATATATTTCATACCGAAACCACGACTTCTAGGAATAGTGCAACGTGGTAATGGGCAGTAACGTTCATTAATACTGCCGCGGACCAACTGCACTTTCGACGTGACGCGGTGTAAAAGCTTTACACTATTACTCAAGTGGAAGTTTCTAGAAATCAAGTTTAGAAATAGTACGGTTCCAACTCTCTTTATCGACAGATCTGTATTTAGGTAGGTATAACACTCGCACTCTAAGCCAAGACACCTTAAGATTAGATTTAACTTAATTTTATTTGCGATTCGAAGTTGAGCGATTGTTTTGTACTAGTACATATTACATTCATTTAATTTTTCATGTATTATAGCATGGTTTTAGTACAGTTACTTACTATATTTATGAACAGTCACACTATAGTGTTTTTTTATAATAGGTAACCTTCATATGCGAGTCTTTAATGATGATTAAATAACTGTGCACTAAGCTCAGATAATTGAGCGCTTTTGAATTCTGTCTCCCGCTTCAGGTGTTTAAAGTTTGATCCTTAGTGCTAATATTAAACTCTCGGCTAGTTATATGTGTTTAAACATTAAACATCACGAATTATAATGGTGAAAACCAACATAACGGGAACGCCTACATGATTGAGAGTTCTCTAAGTTGTTCTCCAGCATGTAGTTTGTGAACTGAAATTGGCCGGTGTAGTGTAAAATGCTGGAAACAATTTCTCTTAAGCTGAAAAGAGAATAACCTCCGGCAGTTGGTCGACAGAGGGCTTAATCAGATGAGCAAATGAGATGACCAAATGAGATAGTGAGTTTAGTTTACCCATAATCTGTAAAGATTCTCGTAAATAATACCCAAAATCTTGTGTTGTATAAATTCTAGTATTGTTCAATTTCTATTAAATTGCGTATATACGTAAATAAAATATGTGTACAACAGGTTATCAAAATCAAAGTCTTTTTAACTTCAATTTCGGTTGTAGGCATAGAAATTCAGAAACATTATGAACGTGCTTAGTAGGAAGAACATTCGTTTTCTACACGCACCCACTTGCCGAGTACAGGAGGTGGAGTCAAGTAAACGCAAACGGTTTGCGGTGCGCGGACAAACGAGATAATGGACGGTAATACTCATAACTGCTGCACTCAGACATGAGAGGATAACGCTTTGAGCATCGCTTAAGCGAAATTAGTATTACAGGTACTACCAATGTGTAACGATTAAATAATTAAAAGAATTGTTGATGGCAAGGTTAGTGATAATTTTTTGGTTGGTGATACTTTTTTTTAGTTTCTATTTCGATGAATTGAAACGAATCGTTAGAGAAAGGCTTTCTACTTTACGCCGAAGGAATGCCTATTTTTGTTTGTGACCAATTTTTTTTTCTACTTTGTAATGAAAAAAAAAAATGCATTACATATTACGTGGTTATTGTTTGCGAAAAACTTTGACTAGTGTAATTAAACTGATCGACTGTGAGCGTCGAAAATGGACAGTGCCAAAAAAATCAAATGTACTTAAGAGTTAAATATATCATTATGGTCATTAGCCCGTTTCCGTCCACTGCTGGTGAAGTCAGAAGTGAACTACATAAAACCCACTCAGCAAATACATACATATGTGATAGGTACTTGGGACTATAATAAAACACGATAATAAATCAAACTTTCATCTCGATACAGTTCGAACAGCAAAACAAATATAATGATAATAATTTATAAAAAATCCACTGAGCAAATACTTTTCACCATTCATATTGTAATTCTCAGCTATAGAAACGTTTGAGTATTCATCTAGATACTGAATCAGAACAACGTCATTAACCAACTTCGGCGATCAAGGTCGTCAACTATCAATCAAAGTCAGTGAATAATAGAACTGTGGATCGCGTGGTCTTGTTCCGCGGGCGTAGGAATATATTGCGATAGTAGTCTGAACTGCTAGCGTGTTTTAATTGACATCGACGTGAAAATGAAAAATGAGTTTTGTTTCTAGGCTCAATTAAAGGCAGCTTCCTAAAACGCTTGCACTAATACCGCGAGCGATTCATCGTTACCATTATTATCAGTGTTAATCCACTGGGTCCAATGTCCACGTAGGCTTCAGCGGCGGGACGTTGCTACATAATCCCAACGCTGGATGTGCCTTTAGCTGGTCCTTGCACCACGATAACAGCCATATTATAGTCGCTATGAAAAAGTTTCGTTTCTTGCATCTTCATTCATATGTTCCAGTATTCAAGCAATCAGCCTTGAAGGGGTGGGATAATGCAAATGATCTCGCAAGAGTAATGTTAAATTCATGAGGGTTCCGCCCTTCCGAGGGCTTGTGTGCTTTTGTTCGTAAGATATTGTCCGAAGTATTTAAGGCAGATCAAGGTCTGAACAAATTGGTTGTCTGCTAACCTGTAAATTCGATCAGTAATAAAGCAATGCTTAACGGATTAACATTTTATTTATGATAGTTGCATGATCATGCCAAATGCAATGCGTGCTTGGCAGAGGACATCGCATGCTAAATAATGCATGTATTTATTCTTACAGACCCTATGTTCTTCAACTACATTCATAACTCTCTTAATATATCCACGCTGTTTTCGGACAGTTCTGACTCCCAACAAGTGCATCCTACTTTTCATAAAGATGGCCGATCCCTGGTCTCCTTCAGCACCCGCATAATTACCATTCGTTTTATTTAACTATTTTGTCATTCATGGCCGAGAATGTTCCAGCCTACTCGCAACTACACTTGTAAATCCACGTCTGGGTAAACATGCATACATGTATGATGTATGTACATCAGATGTATGAGCACTACATTAGGCCTTATCCTATCATGCAGTAAAAGAGCCGCTGAAGTATTTAAAGTTAGCGCCAGAGATTCACGGATTAATAATGTGCGAAGTTGCGAAGCTTTGTACAATAATTATGTGACTCACGCAAA
>DWME01007324.1:0-12727 GCA_018244795.1 Parelbella ahira ahira
ACCACCAATCATTGCACCTTCATTCAAATTCATGTATTCAGAGTTCCAATTGATATAGAGAAAGTATTTGAAGGTCGTATGAGAATCATCGCACGTTCTCGCCTCTCGCTCGGGTATTCGCACTTTGGTATTCGATGCAAAATAATAATCGGTATGCGATTATATGAATACCGCGGCATGTGCGCGATTCGACTCAACTCGACTGTATTCGAGCCTCGATGTCTGAGACCTTTTTTTGTACGTGCTCTGAATGGAAATTATGTGCCAGTTATGAGTTCGATGCATTTTGTGTATAGATATGGAATATGTTAGGGCGGGAGGAATATTACGAGTCGGTTTACTGCTTTGTTATTACTATTACCGAAAAGGTTACCTATTGTTCCAAAGGTGTACCTACTACTTAAAAAATTAGAAGATTTTTTAAACATGTACTATTATAAACCGCTCGGACTTCATCACAGTTTAAAAATGTATTTTTTGTAATATGCTTCAATACTACATAATATTAAAACTATAAATCTTCTATTCAAAAAAAACATTACAATCGCCACTTAAATAACACGTAACTTAACACGTAAAATTCATACCTTGATCCCTAGGAATTAAAGACAGGCCATTATTTAATATTTGAATGAAAATGGGAGCGAACATATTTTAAATCCAGCGAGCTGTCAGTTCGTTCAAAGATCGAAAAACATGTATATCGTTTCACATGCCATCTGTCAGACACAGACGCGCGAGTGACTGGCACGATACGAAGCTCGGCGTGTCGCGATTTGCGCTGCATTCGGAGTTAAAGAAATATTAGGTACTTGAATATACACAAAAGTACCCTTCGCGTACTTTCGGATATATTCCTACTTTTTTAATTACAAAAATGCCACTATATAATGAATTAATATATTTTTCACAATACATATTTCGAAAAATATATGACACGACTGTCATAACTTTCTTAGGCGTCGTGTCATATTTTAATTCATTAAATTAGTTATTGGATACGATCGTGGATTTGTTATGGTTACATTGCTAAATTATGATATGATTTTAACAGTTACCCTATACGTTACGTCACGAATCAGAAACGACCGCTCAACATAACCCCTGTTGGATGACAGTGCTTATGGATATGGGCCGTTAGTCGCCCATTTCGGTACCGATTGTGACCGATATTGCTTAACGTGTCAGATCGTATTCGATCAACTAATACATCAGGAGTGCGAATTGGTTAGTACGGTTGACTCTCAAATTAATGTTTATTATTTAGAGATAGGGAATACAATGATAAAACGTAGGAGAAGTGAAAATTCTTTCAAATTGCGTCAGTCGCTGTCGGTCACACGGATGTGCCTGACAGAAGTTGCGGCAACGAGACGTTATATTTGTTCCATTCTTTTGACGAGCTTTCCGCTTTTACGTATTGGTGAAAAATATTTTTCGTTCGATTTTTTGTTCATTGAATTCACTGATGTCATTTTTATGATGACGTGACTTTAATTGGCACCTAGTGGCTTTTATAAAGGAGCATTTTTTTACACATTTATACATGAGTTGACTCCGTCATGACATTCGTAAAATCTGTTATTTCTGACGTGACAACTGCGTGTGTGACTTTTTTATTGAATGTATGTACATTCTGTGTTTTTCAATACAGTGAAATTACAAAAAATATTGTTTTAATGCTTCCGAACATAGACATATAAATACCTAGACACAAAAGAAACTTCTCGCTCCAATTATTAACAACATCAAGATAACGCTAAAGTTTACTAATATACAACTAAGCTACTTGCGGAGGCCTCGTGTTTGTGATACCTAATTCTACCCTTAAACAGTGGTGCTTGCATTGTTGTATGCCGTTTAACTTTCTAAGCGGTGATAACCTAATGGCTCAGAGTCTGCAATTAAACACTCTGAAACGTGTAATTAAACATCACTTCTTGCAACGGTTATGGAAAACAACGTAAAGAAATCTAAATATGTATTTTATAACTGTCAAATTAAAGATATTACGAGCTTTAACCGCTGTAGATGCTTTGGACTGAGAGAAGCCTGACAAAAAAACCTTAACCGTATTAATAATCTTAGTATTAACATGACGTTGTCATTAACAGCGTGACTTTATAACGAGAGTGAGCAAATAGGGAACAGTTGGTCATATATGGGTTTTAATATAAGGCCTTTTTCAGATGCTGCGAAACCCGCATCCTATTGAACGGCTACTTAAAAACAGTTGACCTAAAACCGTTTAGTGGTTTTATATATTTAACACGAGCAACAGAATTAGCCTTCATCACCAAACTCTCAAAGGGGCTTCATTTAACATAACAAAGTTCTGTTATTTCATGGAGCTCAAGTCGGGGTGCTCCGCTGCAATAACTGCTAGATGAATCGCTCTGGGCAGTTCGTTATGAAGCTTCGCCGCTGGTATCTGCCAAGGTTATAATAGGTTCTGACAAAGACTAACCTTTATGTACCAAGTTAACGGGTGTATCCTATAAACGATTAGATATCTCTTGAGATTAACCTTAGTTCTTGGATGAATTTCTATTTTGTTTCGATTCGGGACACGTATGGATGTTTCCTGTATAGTACAGATGAAATAATAATAATAATAATACAATTGTAAGTGAATAGTGTTAACTTTGCAATAAATATTAACAAAAGTGAGAGAAATAAAGTAAAAGCTGTTGAAAATGAATAACAAATTAAAATACTGTATCTGTATTGTCCGTCTTTTGGCGTGTACCCAAATTTCTAACCGTATTACCTTGTTGTTTAGATAAGCTTATCCTTTGACCGACGGAACGTTGACTTTTGGGTCACCGGAGACTGATTTAATAATAATATTATTTTGTTTTGCAATAGTTCCAGATAGGTATATGTATGTATATAATACGTAGTGTAGGACACCCTCAAGCTAGGTGGAGTGACAATATACGCAAAGTGGCTGGCAGTGGTTGGATACGAAGAGATTAAGATTGAACTCAGTGGCGTACTATTGGAGAGACCTATATCCAGTAGTGAAAATGAGGAGGCAGACTTATCTACAGTGAGTTTACAATAAGCTTACTACATCTATGTAAGTGTGAGTGAGTGAGTGTGAGAGTATGGCCTTAGTACTGTCATCCAGAGAGGAGAAAAATGTTCAACAGAGGAATTTTGAAGGGATAGAAAAAAAATGTGCGGGTGTCCATAATTGTAATAATAATTATTTAAGCAAAAAAATTGCTTTATTCTTACTTATGGTCTTTGAATAATATCTCGCAACAAAGTTATTGCAAAAATACATTTTCATAGTAATCATAAAATATGTACAACGCAGATAAGTCCTTTGCAATTTGTAAAAATACATCTGTTTTCATTATCGGAAAGTATACGCGCCGAACACTGAACATTATTTGTGCTTTTTTGAACGTGCTTTTTAAAAATAAATAAAACGAATAAATAAAAATAGATGAATCACTAAAGCACTCCGTCGGTCGATCACTGAGTCAATTCAATATAATTAATTATTCTAATGCTCCAATTTATTCCATTGTATAATAATTAGGCGTTTTCTCTAAACGTCTGAAGGTTAGGTTGACGAGTATTTTTATATATTACATAAACATTTCACAAACAAACATCATATACATTTGACGGGAAGTACTCGTCTCATAACTATGGGAATTATAGTAGAGTCCCTAATGCGTTACCAGATGCGTTAATTGTAATTTAATTCCCATGTGGCTAAAGGCCGTCATGACGGAAGTGGGGGGTGAGGAAGGCGGAAAAGGGATCCCTCGTCGATGAAACCCTCATGTCTAGTTTCAGAAATCGCTTCGTCTTAATTTAAGGCAAGACCGTTTAATGCAATCATTTATAAATTGGTTCAAGTCTACTTAATAGTAAATATATATGTATGAATGTAAATAAAATAATTTGCCCGTCGTTATTATTTCTTCACAGAACCTCCTACATACGATAAGCCCTTTAGTGGTGTTTATCTTCATTTTATTGTTCTCTATTATTAGTTTAGCTAAACACGTTAATTTTATACAGCATATTATGCACTAATCGTTGTAATAATTATGATACAATTGTAAAAAAATCCATAATATCTTTCTATCCATATATCTTTTTATCCATAGAGTCTGCCATATCATCCATATATCTTTTTATCCATAGCCTTAAAATTTAAAAAGAATGTATGACATATTTTAACACACATTAACGACTTATTCCATGAACACTTCCCAATTCTTGATTCTCAATAAGTAGATACTTTCACTGAGAACAAGGAAAACGAAAATCTAATCCGACAGCGGTCGAGCAGCAGACACCAATGTACTTTATGTACAACACTGCTAACCGGATATGCGAGCAGCGACAAAGGCTTCCGTTTCCTGTGACTCGCTGCTCTTAATTAAATGTCAGCCAATTGAGACCCTCCAAATGTACGAGTCACATTCAATAAGATTCGGTACAAACTCATGTTTACACGTTAAACGGATATTGTTTAAATGAAAGCACAAATTATAAGATTTAAATTCGAAAAAATTAAACCATTCGCATTTCAAAAGGATCTCTGTTACCTACTACAGCTCTAATGACACTTTAATATGAAGTGAAAAAAGAGAGTACAGATTAAAAAGGCTTCTGTCTGATGGTCTGGTGGTTTTAATAAAAAGTCAAAAGCTTAATGTTGGGGAGACTGGGGTTAAAACATTTATACAATATTTTATTCAAATAAATTTCATTGTTATATGGCTATTATATTATAACAATAACTCTGCAACGCTCTTGGAACTTACTATTAATACAATTTTGTTACCTTAATGCAATAATTTAATAACATACACGATCAATACTTGGAGGCGTCTATTGAAGTTGATGTAAGTTAAGACATAAATATATTCCAACGGTCGTTACGACTCGAGTTTGGACGTAAATCGATAACAATGCCTATGACCTAAGTTCATTTGTCTGTATCATAAAGGACTCGTTCAACTGCAAAGTATCGGCGAAACAATTAATGATTAATTCAACTTAAAGTATTTTAATTAATATAAAAATAATGATTGATATGTCTGTGTTTTAAATTATTTTTATTTATTTTTAAGTAATAATTTGGGGGCGATCTGTGATCTGGTGTGATTGTTAACTTATATCATCTTTGTCTGTTACTCAACTATATATATCTATGCAATTTACCTAGTTCCCGAGTCTTTTCTAATATAATACGGTACAACTAATTATCTTTAATGGTCAATTTACGTCAATTATGAATTACAAACTGAAATAATTCACTTCATTATTAAATACGTATAATAACATTTATGTTTACATACTTTGAAGGCGTACTACTCATTGTTATTTCACCAGTTATCGGCTCGTACGCCCATCGGGCTTTAGCAAGCACTGAAAAAACTATAGAAATAGACTCCCAGCACTTTTAACATAAAAGTTTAAAAATTTGCCAAGAAATTAGTAAAAATCACACGTGAAAACTTCATATGCATCAATGTTATGAAAATCATTCATGATTTTAAAATAGTTCATGATTAATCGCTTCGCTTATCGCTGGTCGGTGTGACAACTATGTAACGGTGCTGGAATGTTTATTGCGGCACATAAGCTGTTTTAAAGCACTTGGGGCCTTAAATCATCAAGAGTTAAGGAAACGACCCTTCCGACGACGGAACGGGGCTGCGTCGCCGAAATTAATGATGCGTACATCCTTGTTAACACACCGATAAGCTCCGTCAGATTTATTCCGCAATTATACTGTTTCTCTTTTTCTTTTACTTTGCAGGTAATTTTTAACAAGGAGATCTTTCGGTTAGCCCGCCTTGGCTTCTGACAGGATAAGCGATTGGGGAACATTTTTGTGTTTTATCTGTATTTTATTCCGTCCTCGAGTCAAATGGTATTAAAGTTTGGAAAATTGTTAGATTTGCTTGATTGGAGATTGTACATGATGGTAATTTGAAATGTAAGCAAACTACATTAAGTTGCAATAACAAACGAAACAAAAATTCCTATTAATAGTATATCGATTGACCCGTTGGTGCAGTTATTAATAAATCTCACTGTTGCGCCGCGGCTTGTGGATCCGATACCGGACTACCCAAATATCAGCTGTGTGATGACTATCAGTATCTATCCTGCGTCTGGGTGTAAAGAATGTCTATATGTCTATGTATATATGAATATTCGTAGTTTATCAGACGTCTATTTACCATAAGATAGGTCATCTTGATGCTTACTATAGGATTAGATCGCCGTATGTGGAAATGTCCTATGACATTATTTTTTAAAACATGCTGTCAGGGAATATTAACACAAAACCAACAAACACAACACAACCACTTGCACACCTAACGTAATAATACCTACCGATACAATGTACGAACATTGTATCGTAAAATCGACGTTTCTCTCGACAATTGTAAAGCGAGCGATGTTATCGTTTTCTATTAAACGTTTGAAATGAAACATGATATATGTGCATTAGCAGTCATTCGTACAACATGCAGGCGTATTGGCGCAGCCAGCAGCAGAGATAGCGTTTCCATTGTGTATGAAAACGTGGCCGTTTTGATTAATAAAATTTTAATTGAACTGTCTAAACCAACCAAACTTTCATGTGTAATAGGCCGCACTAGATTTCCCAATGTTTAAACCATGCAAACACAAGTAAACAAACAATCAAACCTAAATTACTAATCTAAACCCGCGATCTCGATATCTGCTGGGAATTGTATTGGTTCAAAAGGGTATTTGGCTGAAGTATAATACGCAATAGGGAACGAGCTTATGTAATTTACAATAACGAAACGGACACTATCCGTGCTGTTGGTAAACGAATTAAATGAATATTGTTGCTGTTTGATGTACATCAAGATCATCATCATGGGCCTATTCCAGACCACTGCTGGACTTAGGCCTCCCCCAATGACCGGTAATGCGTACATACATGCGATTTACATACCTGGATACATACATACATATGTACGTACATTTTTCTATCTCGTCCTCTCAAACGAAAAGTCTGAGCGAAGAAAAAAATTTAGGGTAATAATGTATTTGTTTAATGTAACATCGCGCCAATAATCCTCGAAATGGTAGGTAAAGGACAGACGTAGGTTAATGACAATTTGATTAAACAATCCTGTATGAGACTTACGAGTAGCTTTGTATTATGCTGCAGCATTACATATTAGTGTAGCCATGAGGACACTATGAGAAGAATACTGTTCTATGCTTTGGTGTGTTTCAACAGTTCTATCCTTTACGCAACATCACGTCTGTTACGCCGATGGCGCAGGCGCAGGAATTCGGAACACTCCTACTTGTCACCAATTAAGTTCCATCCTTTACCATGGTCTATTTATCTAGTCCGATATTATGATGTTTATTCAATATCTCATTGATCATGATCGCCCATTGAGTAATAAACGCGACTCTAATTGTAGTTAATAATTACCTAGATAGAAATCGTCTGTACGCAATTTATATGCCTTTGGATTCCGTAGATACTTTAATTCTTGATCTATTAATCTTCTAACAGATAGAGAAAATTTAGTTTCTGCTCGACTTACAAAATGAGAGCCGCATTAATCTCGACTCAGAGTGGAATCAGTATTGATTGCAGTTGCCTCACCTAGGATTCACTTGTGCTTAATGGTTGTAGATAGGAAGGTGAGCTTTTTTATTTCCATAATTAATCTATTACTGTTACATCTTAACCTTTATAAATTATATTGAAGTTACTTTTCAAACATGTACAAGGATTTACGCGTAATACTTTGGTTTTACTGTTTCCTTTTTATGTCGAGCATTATTTTGTATAAAAAGTTCGATTGTAAATGACTTCACATATTTCAGTCTCACTAAAATATTGACTTTTTGCCGTGTTAGATAGATGGATTTTCAAATCTGATTGTACTGAAAACTAAGGGCTCTTATAAACTTGAAAAGTATCTCAATTAGTTACTGTAATACAAAAAAAAACAAAAGTAGCTGCATAAACGATTTTCAAATATTTGCAGGAAAAATGATAGTGCATACGAATATAAAAATACGTACCTATTGATATTTCAGTGCGAAATCATAACAATGGTTTTGTTTAGTCGAAAGGGTTATATGTATATAAAAATAAATAAATAAATAAATAAATAAATGTAATATAACTGCCAGAGAGAAGAATTGTCTATCCATAATATGTACCCATAATGAATTCTCTTTCTCTACTAATCGGATTTCACACATAGCAAGACAAGTTAAGAAAATAAATCTATCATAAATGTCAATCTAGAAAATAAATTATACCCTTTGACCCGAACTTCACACATAGCAAGAGAAATTAAGAAAATAAATACAAGTAACAAAGTTATGTAATATAAGCTATAATCTAATAAGCTGTACTCTTCTAAGCAAACTTTACATATAGCATGACTGGACATGACTGGACATGTTCTCGGAAGTGATCAAGTTCGTGAAAGATGTAGATTTATTTTAAGGGTATGAACTTCAATATGATTTACACTTTGTATACATCAAAAATATTAACTTTAAATTCAAGAGTCAAGGTAACATACTCGCTTTATAATATGTATATACATGCAGTGGGAATAAAAATATTGAGTTTTAAAACTGCTATAATTTTATTAAATAATAAGAGATGTGACATTTATACAGACATTGACACAGAGAAATAAAAAAAAAGTTTGCAAGAGTGACATTGTGACGTTTAAAAATATAAACTTGATTACCCACTCAAAACATTGCTGCATAATATTTTCCTCTGCCTTGTAACTTTTTTTTTAATTCGTACATGCTTATATTAAATTCATGAATGGTAGGTTTACTCTTTTTATAAATTCTTAAACTATTTTGATTATTTAGAATTTTTTTTGCTACTTTTGTTCCTTTAAACGTACCTATAAGTAGATAAAGCTTATGACGTCCAAGTCTACGTCCTGGTTGGCTGTTTTAGATAAAATATAGTTATATATTATGTATTAATCCCATTTAAGACTAATCCAGATTTATTTTAATATTTTTCCTTTAGTCGAGTCGTAGCAGAGGCGACTGACCGAGAGGTCCTGGATCGATCCCCGGGTGATTCAAGTCAACTGAGTTTTTCTAATTTGAAATTCGTAATAGGAGCTCGGAATCTGGATCTGTGCCTGATGTATAGCGATAGGCTCATCCGGTATTCTATGGTGATACGCAAACGTAATTGGTGAAACATGGAAATATACTACACTATTCTGCCTACTCCTTCCAAGAGATATTACAGTCGGAAACATCACGACAACAATGATAAAATGTAACACTGCAAGAGCAGAGCAAAATTTTTTCATTTATACATGTAACACAAATTCATGTAAGCACATGATCATCATACATACGTAAACAATAAACCTTAGGCAGAATTAATTTCGTACATTTAGAATCGACACTACTGCGTACCAAGTTTGTGTAGACGTGAACACGTCACATATCAACGAAGTTGGTGCCGCACGAGCCCTTAGGGTGCGGGAATTTCATCGGACTCGGCACCTTAATTAATTAATGTGTTGTCCCATAACCCACGCTACACATCGATATAATAAACTCTAATAATTCCCATATAAAGCCACTGATTTCTCGATTATTCCGTTTACTGTAACATTCATTACGTAAAATGTTTAAGTATGATCGTGTATTTCTCAGGTATATTTATGTATATTAGAGTGTTTTTAAAAAAGTCTAAACTTCGCAAAAGTTTTATTAAAAATATATTGCAAGCAAAGCATTATTGTTTAGACTAAATTAAAAATGGAAAGTTGTTGCTACAAAAGTCTGAAACTTTATATTAATAATAAATGAACTTAAGGCAGCTCTGATAAATAATTAAAACTTAATTTATTTTTGTTTAAACAAAGAAACTGGCATAGTAGAAAGCGAACGACCTCACGTGCAGTGACCGCAATGGTCGTTACATCTCATAGACATAATATTATTGTGTATTCAATTACAAGATTACATGTTATGGCTATCACATTTCTATGCTTCAGTGCATATAAAATACCTATAAAATTTTTGCTAATGCAGTTAGTTAATTTTTCGATTGCTAAATCTAAAGCTGAAGAGCTGAAGATCGAGCTCAGTGGCGTGCCATTGGAGAGGCCTATGTCCAGCAGTGGACGGGAGTAGGCTAATAATGATGATGATGAAATATAAAGCTAGATTACAAGGCACGGACTCAAAACCCAGGACAAATGTGTGACTGATCCATAATACGTGTGAATACATGGCTGGTAAAACTGCAAATTTAATAAATAAAATATAATAACTAAATTAATTTTAATAAATGTATCTATATCCATAAAATGTACGATACTGTACATAAGTAGAATGTATACTGAATATATGTATGTATGTATATATATGCAAAATATACATATACTGCATATGTATATGAAGAAAGATAGTTATAAAGACAGCAGTCTTTATAAGTATCTTTCTTCTTAATACTAATTGATTATTTCGAGGCAAACACAAGCATACTCGCCTCGTGAGGTGCAAGTATTTATATATTATGTACTTTGTGGAACGTGGATCGTGGGTAACAAATGTGTTTTCCTAGTTCGATACGCCCATACATACATTAGATGGTTATTGTTATACTATAAGTATTGAAAACAAATTATTACATAGCTCATATTAAAGATTCCCGTCGCTTACAGTACCACTGCAATACCTGTTTTCAACGTGAAGTACCTAATTATTGCTTAAACAACTTGAGTTTTAGTTGAAGGGGATGATTGTTAGTGTACATGTACATCGTGAGAAATCCTGCAAACCTTAGAAATTATTAAAAAAAATCTAAGATGTGTGAAGTCTACAAATCTGGACTCGGCCAACGTGGTGGATTATGGCCTTAACCCTCGCATTATGAGAGAAGATTCCAACAGTGGCATGATATGATCGAAAGAAAAAAATATATATGAACAGAAGAAGAAGAAAACAAAACAACAGGATGTTGCTGGATTCGGAAGACCTAGGAGTGACCAGAAGGAGTGGCGCCAATTAAGGAACGTTAATGGCCAGTAGCGGTCATCCAAAGGTTGATGACGGTGATGTTTATTAACGTCGATTATCGCTTTCCTCAAGAGTAGTAGCAAGATATTTGTGACCAACGTTGAAGGAGAATAGAAAACAAACTAATTAGTTCTAAATAAGTACACTGTCCTAGAACTACAAGTATATTTATAGAATAGTCTTATGCTAACTGAACTTAAACTTGAACTCAATTACTAATTGACGCTTATAGTCCTGTTATTGAAATTCTGTTCAAAGTTCGTCCAAAACATTTACCTATTTTGAAAGTAAAAAAAAAAAAAAAAGACAAACTCCTCAATTGAAACCAACAATTTAAATTAACCTAAGGAAATGCTATAGGACATGATATGAATTACCGTCATCTGTCAAATCGTTGACACAACACGTGTATTCGTACAAAAGACATTTTATGTCAGCAAATGGGCAGGAATTTGCTTTCAAAACTGGAGGAAGTTGGGAGCTTGCTCCATGACACTGCGCTATGTTGATTCGTATTTGATTATAAATGTTCAACCATTAAACTATTGGGCTACATAATAATTGGACAACAGCTAGACGGTTAATTAGAGACCGATTCTGTGATCAACCGTGTAGGTACTGGTAATCACTATGACTGTGTACCGCAACAGTACATTGAAGCCTATCTCGGTTAATAGATTGTCATTACTAACGCAATATCCCAAAATCTAAGGCTTTAACCGTTTTGTCTTACGTATTTTCCTGTTTGCTGCATCCACTATGATTGTACTGTTATGCTTAGGTTACCCATCCCATTAAATAGAGCAAAATTGACAGATCGATAAAAACGGTGGATAACCCAGCTCGTCATTCAGAATGTTATAACCTTTATCAGAAGCCTTCTCAGTTATCAGTCGGCATTCCTATGTATTTTGAAACAGTACCAGACAATACGACTAGATACAAGACTAATTTAAATCTGCAGTTTGTTAAGTAAATAATTATCTATTGTTAGGTCTAAATTGCTATCAATACCTTGTTTATTGATTCGTTGTAATATCATGTCGATGATCTACGAAATGGTAGGCATTGGAGTGTACCTACCAACACTTCCACTTTCCACAAGTTATGTTTACATGTCCCACAATGGAATAGGCGGTGAGCCTATTGCGAAACACCAAGCACTAACCACTCCTCCTTCTAAAAAATCTAAGTTACGAAAGTTCAATAGTACCTAACCTAGTAATCGAACCTAAAACCACTCGACATGGGCATTCATGTTAATATTATTATTCGTGTTACGTGGTCGTAGAGTATTCAAATAGTCAGTATTCACGAGACTATTATAGTTGTAAACAAATTTTCATCGACGGTGAAATCTAGTTTAGCACCGTGATCACGTTGGTCGAAACTTGATCATGTTTTCTATCGATACCCCGTCCATCGCGCGTCAATTATCGCGTGACATCCCCGGGTAATGAAGCGGGACACGTAATTAGCCGCTTCCGAAAGCCGCTTCATTCGTTAACGTCTTTGATATCGGCTACATTGTTATTTTTAAAGCGCTTGCCTGAAATGGGATGTGAAAGGATATGCAACGCAATGCTGTAAACATTCAAAATGTTTGCGTTAATAAACTTCAGGTCGGTGCAGACACAAAATACTCATTTAC
>DWME01007325.1:0-12727 GCA_018244795.1 Parelbella ahira ahira
TGATGATAAGGTAAAAATATACACATAATGCCATTCAGTGCTGCATGCTAGCGCATCAAATATATTTTTTCAATTAATATTCAAGCAGTTTTTACTTCTCATTAACATATCTCAATTCCTATCCCGTTATGAAACACGGACTTTCTCTGAAAACAAAAAGGAGCATATGGATAATCTACCACGCTACAACAAGCTTTTACTCAATGTATACAATATAAATACACAAAGAACAAAACACCAAATGACTTTTCAGTGGTAATTACAGCAAAAACCCATTGTCTGGTTTTAGTCGAAAACTAACTAAATGCCCATTCATCAAATACCAACAGGAATTGTTTATTTTATACGTCCGCTGTTCGTTTTGTTATAATTGTTACGTATTGTACGTTTTGTTACACGTACACTTCGTTGTTATAGATTGTTCGTTTTGTTCTACTGTACACTTCGTTGTTATTGATTGTTCGTTTTGTTTTACTGCACAGTTCGTTATTATAATTAGCATGAATTGTTGTAAATATTAATTCTTGATTGTACAAATGTAAATTGATACTTTGTCGAGTATACGTTACCAGTTTTTATCCACGATTTCGTCCCCGTTGTATCAATAATTAACTAATACCATTCAATACAAAAATCTATACGCGGCGGGAATATTATCTACCTATAAATATATTCTTTGTACCATATTTAATTTAATATTCTATAAACATTTAAAATTATAGAACTTACTAATACAAGGTTGATATTTATTTATTTATGCTTTATTGTTAGTAATAAAGGGCGGACTTTATACCAAGTGGCATTTTCTACCAGTCAACCCAGGTGATGATGAGAAGTTGGGGTAGGCACGTAATCATCTTACTTGATAGGAAATTTATGCAATATTTAATGCACAACTTTTGTCCATTTTGATTCAACGAGCATGCAAGACTTAAATGTTTTGATTTCCTAATATATTATGTCTTAAGATAAGACAATTTAGGTTAATTTGGGTTCGCATGACCCAGTAATCAGCGATTACCCAAAAGTCACTGAGAAAAACTTAAACTGGTCGCTTTTTGCCGGACCGTTTCGAGCAAAAGTCAATACATATTATAAAGCCTAGTGAGCTGCGGTTCTAGTTGATTAGTTGTCAGAAATATATTACCCCGTTGAATAATAAACACGCCATGGCAAAGGTGAACTCTATTTTGTAGCTGCAAATTACTAAAGTCTAATATCACTATAAATTACAGTTAGGTTCAGTAGATAGGTATTCTATTTGTTACTGTTAGATATTTTGTTACCTAAGTTTAGGTAATCGTCCCACTAATAGAAGTTTCTAGACATAGCGAGCGATGAATTAGTTGTCAAGGATGTTATTAACAGGTTTTTCCTTAACAATTTCTAATGTGCATGTAATCTAGATATTAATTACAAGATTACCCATTTTAACAATAAGCGACCTTATATGCATGTGGCCCCAGACATTAAAATATTTAGAGGACTAACAAATCGGGAACATCTAAAAACTAAGACTACTCTATAAGCCGGCTAGTCTGCTTCCTATTCTAGAGAAAATGTATGAGAAAATTATTCTCAACCGTTTAAGGTCCTTTGTTTGCTCCAATAACCTTCTAGATGTGCTATTCGGGTTTCACTGCGGTCACTCGACCGTCCATAAACTGCACCAACCTATTGAGCACCTTTATCCATTTGAGACCAACTCTTCATACCACATAAGGCCTTTTTATTTGGAAGCTACTAGTTTATTCTGACAATAGTGAAACAAATATTAGTTAATATGAGGCTATTGAAAAACTTCATAACAATTTGGCTTATGTTGTTACCGAGGTTTACCCTTTTATTAATTTTATACAGTCATTTAAAACATTTTATTATAATTAATATACCGACCTCGCATAGTTGAATTTTGTAGTAGCACCATTAGTTTTAACATCATCATATAGTTGCAATATCTCGCCTATAATCCCCTAAGGGGTAGGCAGAAGAGTGTAGTACACTCCCACGTTTCACCAGTTACGTTTAAGTCAAATAGAATAGGTGGTGAGTACATTTCCATACACCGGGCACAAATCCAGACTCCGAGTCACTACTAGGAATTCTAAATTTAAAACATCCAATAGAACCCGACCCGGGGTTTAAACCCATGACCTCCCGACTGGCAGTCGCGCTTGCAACCACTTGACCAACGAGGCTGACAGTTAAACTAAAATTATTACTTATTCCATTAATGGAAAAATCGCTTCTCGCTTGTAGTTTTACCACTGTTTGTTGGACATGTGTATGTAAAAGAGATCGCGTGTGGTGTTTTCGTGACCAATGATAAAACATCACGATACGGACTTCGGCAAATCGTTTGGATTGTAGCAATATTAGAAAATACAGCGAAACTACCTTCAATGTTGATAGGAGTTACCTTACTTTTAAATGGAATAAAAATATTGCTAGGTTTAAATGTTTTCTTCGTTTTAAATAACTGATATTGTCAAAAACCTCGAAAGGCGAAAATGTGGTTTTCATTCGCCGTCAGCTGCACAAAAGTTAGGGTAAAATTATTTCTGCATAATACAATCACAATTCCAATATTAGGACCTTTAAAGATTCTCCTATTTATTCTCCACCTCGTCAACATCGGTCTGTCTAATTCCACTGCTGAATATAATATGTAGACCTTGGTGGGAGCCATCACGCCCAGCCCCTTATCCTCCTATGTAAAAGGTTCTAAAGGGGAGTCCTTTTCAAGCCCAAGTCAATCTCCGCTATTTGTGATTTATTGATAAAATCGCGTGAGAAGCTATCATTTCTGGCATCGCAATATCATACACGAATTGTGTCAGTACTATTACACATCATTAGCTCTTTATTGTCGTTTCACTGATGGACACGACTCGATTTTATTGGCGACGATGGTCAACTTAACATCCATAATTTATATCCATACCTATATGAAACCTAATTTAAAGACGCGCCCGATGTAATTAAAGAAAGAACTGTCCGCTAAAAATTGAACCGACAGTCACCGGAATTGCAAGCTCAAATCTAAGCTACGAGTATTATTGTTGTATACAAATTCATTTTGTCTGGTATAGAGGAAATTAGTAGACTAAATAACATTTCGTTATCTAGATGACATAATAATCTTTAAAACACTATTTTTATTATTTGCAACAGCTTTAAGTTAATGAAATAATATAATAAAATTTCTTCACTGCACATAAACGATATTTGATTTGTTGTAACGTTATTTAAAATGATGCTGAAGACATTTAAAGCGGTGTCCATTCTCTGCAACGCAAACTTTAGGTAAAACAGGCGCAACAAAAAATGTAGATACTAAAAAGACAGATCCAAGTTATTTATTGTAAAATATAAAGAGCCAAAATAGTAAAGATCAAAATATAAAGAGCAATATAGTAAAATATAAGAGTAAAATATATATTGCCAGAGATTCGAGACATATCAAAACGTATAAAGGACACAAAAGAAGCGAAATGGAATAAGGTTTCTCGCAATAATAAATTTCATTCCCCCGTGTAACGTTATGTTTTCTAAGGTACAGGATAAAAAGGCCGTGGTTGTTTAGAAGTCAATTCATACTTTTCATTATATTATAGTAAAGTCTTGAACTATCTTACATTCTTCTACATCAGAGAAATAAGTTTACAGTTTCAAATTCCAAAAACACAATTTCAATTTTAAAATGTCATAAAAATGAAAACAGAGATCGTTTGACTTCCATTATCACTTAACTTTACTCGTATTTAAATGAATTCAATCAAGTATCTTTCGTTGTGGCAGCTTCGAAACAAAATGGAACAATTCTTCACAGGACAGTAAAGTAATTATTAATGAATGATTGATTGATGATTGATGAGTGAATTAATGAAGTTGGCTTTTTGTCTTTACTAGGACATTTTTTTTCTTGGCCTAAATTATGCTATGCTAAATTATTCATTTTTTTTCAAATTATCGAAGAAGATCGATAGAAGGCTCACCTTTAATAGCGAAACGTTAAGGTCTTTATGATGACAATGATGTTAGCCATAGCTCCTATAAGAACCTGAAAACAGTAAAAATGCATAGACAACTGCTAATACGGCAAAAATGGGACTCTGATTTAAGTCGATATATCGTCTTCCGGTCTTATTAGGACCCTAACTCGATATAACTTCGTAAATGCAAAAGTTAGTGACGTGCGTGGATGTTTGGAAAACTCGACATTTCCATTATTTATTTTGACATATCAATGTGAAGGCGGAAATTTAATTTAAATATCCTTTTAACCATTCCAGCCTCGCTCAGTAATATCTTACAGTCTTTCGTTATGGTTTATTTTGTATTATAAAATCTAAACATCATCAGTCTGCCTTTAAGGTATAGAATGCAATTTGCCAATGTGGCAGCCTGCTACATCGACAAATACTGTTTTATCGCATGGTAATTGCTGATCAAGAAATCCTGGATTCGATTCCCAGATCGGATACTATCTGCTTTTTGAACGTAAAAAACCTAGTGATATCTCGGAGTCTAGATTTGTGCCCAGTGTAAAGTAACAGGCCAAATACACATTCCAGGCAAATATACATATATTCCGTGTAATAGGGGTTGAAATACATCGAGCTCAACTGTTACACTCCATTGACAATATTCCTCCACCCCACCCAAAGTTGTGAAGACAGCCAATCGAGATTATTTTGGGGTCCCTAATTATCACTTAGTTTCGTTTCAAAAATTATAACCATAAACAGAAATAAAATTTAAATTAGTACCGCCGGCCGAAACTTCGTCCCTGAATATGTAAACAGGGATGTTACGTCCTATTCGACTAATGACCAGATCATTTTGCATTTTAATTGAATTTCAGCTCTGAAATGTTGTGACAATAGAATAATAATAGCCTCAATGATCATTATTATCAACTGCTCTGAAATTTTCATCTAACGCTTAATAGTTAAGTACTGAAAACAGTGTATATTTTAAATAGAGATATACGTTTAGCTATAATAGAAGAGAAATAATTAGGTGTTCCTTTTTTTATTCTTTCGTTAATTACAATTTGCAACATGTTAATTTTAAATTAGAAACGATAAGGTCAGCAAAAGGAATGAAATCACAAAAGAAATGTAACCTCACCGGCACCGACAAGAATATTTTACGAAATTTACTTCATACTTTATATTTCTTAATGTTTAAATAATTGTAATAAATTTAAAAAAAAAATGTTGTAACCGATGTAACTTCCAAAATTATCCTGTAGTCATATCGCAACCGGAAAATTTCAAAATTATATATCATTTCTGAAAACTAAAATAATAATCTCAATATACGGTTCATAACTTGTAAAGTTTCTTCTTATACAATTGCTTCCATAATTTTTTAGAAATAACAAGCTTAAAATCGATGTAAATATCAGTAAAGTTAATACCAGTACGCCTGTATTTCCTTGAAAGTGTAGACAGAGGAATGTAGTATTTCCACCTTTCGAATGTAATAAATAGTAAATGTGTTATGGTATAGGGGATGGAATTATTGCCATCCACGTTTCATCTATAAAGTTAGAAGTCTCATGGAATAGCGAGAGAGCTTATTACAATATACAGGGCATAAATCCACACTCCATGGTACTATTACGAATTCGATATACCTCTAGGATCCCTTAATGGTTTTAAGCGCGACTATTGTAGTCGCGCTTAAAACCACTAAGTGTTGGCCTTAATACGCAGTCAATATAAATTAATCAATATAAGCCAATTTTATATTACGTTTTGATAATCTTGAGGTTTTGTATAGACTTGTGCTCAATCAAAAAACGTCAATTTAGTGAACCCGTATTTTATTTCATCATCCCTCGTTACTGTTTTACTATTGAAACCGGGTTTCATATCATAATGTATTAAAGTCAAAATGAATTAATTATGAATTACTTATAAACTGTTAGTTCTAAAATCCAATGCCATACAAATAAATCACGCGAAAGAAAATGCATTAAGATTTCAGAACAATCCCTTTTATAAGTAAGTGCTTGCTTGTATGTTCTAATCCTTTTATCACGAACCGTTTTTAAACAAGTGACATTTTCATTTTTACACGAATAATCACCGACATGAGTTATGGAAACATTTAATCGAGTGGAACGTAAAAAATCCGTAGAACCATTTACTTTTTCTAAGCTATGGCGATCTGATAAGCCACGAATAGCTAAATGTAGCCTTGAACTGTAGGTATATATGTACCTGAGTTACTCAACCCTCCACTGCCCATCACAAGGCTAGATTATAAATTTGATTAATCATAATTTATACTGACCGTTCAGTTTTTAATCATCAACTTGAAATTATTAGTTTTAGTACTTAATATACATATAGCTGTCAACTTTTTGTGGCTGTTGATAATTTGAATCTATTGTCATGATTAATATCATGAGCTTATGCGTAATTTTATTAGACATAAAATCCTTACGAGTCACTAGACACGTGTCGCAATCTGAAAATATGACTAACCTATGTATTTTATGTATCATAGCTTGTACGAGAAAAAAAAATAATACATAAAGCGAAACAGTGAAAGGCCAAGGTAATAAATCATAAGGTTAAAGGTTCAGCCACGTTTCGCTAAGTATTATTGTCCGAAAATTAATATCAGAGACCGCACTACATTTATTTCGTCCGCGGAGCATACAGTGTAAGAAGAAAAAGGGATGTTTGGGAAATTCACTATGAAACCATTCATATCGTCTCATTTCTTATGAGGAGGAACTTGACATAACATGAAAAAAAGTCACGCTAATCCCCAGTTCTTTGTACATTTCTATTTGATAATTTCTTTATTCCAGATGAAAAATGTAGGATATTTATGTTATTTACAAACTTTACAATATTTGTAAACGAATAATTTACAGTTTAATAGATAATTTATTTTTATTTCCAAAGTGGAGAGGCCCAATTCATTTATATTTCGAAAGTATGTATCCGCTTTGCACAGGAAAATTGAGTTTGTTTTTGTCGCGTAGCGTAATAGGATCTACATTATACAATTTACGGCGCGGAATAAATATTTTTAACGCGTTCGTAGTGTTGTATTATCGTCGACATATATATTTTATACATTTATCACCATGTTCGTCTAAAAAACCAATACTCTGAACGACAAATATGTTTTTGTATTCACATGCTTCGTTCCGCATCAACAAATATGTTACGTACTAAATACACATAGACAATGTAAATGTTCGCGATTTTTTGCATTTCAAAAACAGATGGCGCTGTACGTCACCCTAAAACACGCTATCAAAGTTTTCCACATATTCCCTTGTTTCATTTCACTTCGTGTGACTTTTTCATATAATAAATATCAAATATTGCTGTTGTATTTTATATAAATTGCATAATATCCGAAAACATGAATAGGTACTTACTCTTTTTCATATAATAATATCAGTGGTAAATTTGCCGTTAATCAGTTCCCAAGCAGCAAAAATAAACAAATATTTAATGATAAAGTTACAACTAATACGAGATGTAGATTCATGAAACTCAATAAATATTCTTAATGGCCTTGAAAACGCGTAATTTATACATCCCTCTTTACAGAAAGACGAAATCTGTCAGTAAGACGTCCTTGTACAAATAGCTTATAATTATTGAACGGTGGAGTACCAAGGCCAGTGTTAGTCGAAGGCAATTTGTTGGAACTGTTGCAGCCATCAGAAATAATAGGCAGGCGGTAGAGGTTAAACTAGCTTTCTTGATTACGATTGAAGACTTGTGAATATAATATGAAATGAAGTTTTGCCATACGTGCTGTTGTAGTTTACAATATTGTCCATGCAGTTACTTTACGAAAGTATTTATTAAATTATTTTGTATTTAATTACGTACATTAACAACAAAGAATTATACCTATATAAGATTGGTACATATTTGTGTATATTTATTGGTATAAGTGTTTTATGATATTTCAAATAATTCATTTAAAATTCGTCTGAACGTTCCGTATATTTCATTTCGATGCACTTACAAACAAGGCGCTGAGCTTTAGTTACATAAATGCTTAACATTGCAGCCTGATCGTTTGGTGCGCTCTTGAACAATCGCCAATAGCATATCTACAGCACAAAGGCCTGTGTTTAAAATTTAGGTATTCGGTAGCGGCGTTAGGCGCAGGCGACAATGGCAAACCTTGGCGGCCTCCAGCCTTTGGGGCCTCGCAGAACAAGTTTTACGAGTTATTAAAAATTATAGGTAATGAACATATTGACAAATAATAACACAATGCCTAGGGACATCATACAAGGCCTGGTACTCTCAGAATAAGCCCCGAGAAAGCTTGTGTTATGACAATTACAATAGAAGACTGATAAGCTGTCATACACTCTTAAATGGATATTTTTTATATATTAGTAAATTATTTGGAAGAACTCCATCAAAGTGTTTTATTATTAGCATATTCATAGTACCTTAACGATTGTTAACCAATTGAAATTGATTCAATTTAATTCGCGTTCTTGTTTCACAAAAAATAAGCGTCAATACAGTGAATTTTCAGTAACAGAACGCAATTATTTCATGCCCGATGTCCCCAGACAAACTGCTAATACCCAAAAGACGAAGGCCGCGAAGCCGAAACAATTTGTCGTAACTGCCACAGCAATCTGCGATAATAGACGTGTTGTAGCGCCTTTATAGCGGCAGGCTGTGATTGAAGGTTTAGGAATTTATGAGTAAAATGTACAAAAAATCCCGACAAATAAATATTTTTGTTGCGTAGGTATTAAAATAGGTTTGATCGCTTGAATGATGCGATATTAATAAGTAGCTTGACAATTTAATCGTTATTAATGGGTTAAATGGGAACAACATTCCATATTTGTGACCGGTTAAAATACGTAACATCACGCCATTAATCCTCGAAGAGGTAGGCAGAGAAGTGTAGTAGGCTCCCACGTTTTACCAGTTACGTTTACGTCGCATGGTGGTGAGCCTATTGCCATACATCGTGCACAGATCCAGACTCTGAGTCACTATTAGAAATCCTAAATTTTAGAATTCGCGATAAAGTTCTTTAAGATGTCTGCCAATCCGCGGCTCGTTAGTCTTGTAAGCTATGGCCCCCTTTATATATTAAGAGATGTGTCCAACAATGGAACAACAAAAAGTTAATGATAATGAAACAATCAAATTGTTCATAAACAACAGCACACTAACACCCTTGTACATAGATTGCTGAGAATAATTTCGTTAGGAACATCGTATCCAATTATTCTATACAAGAGCGTATTTGATTACATTGTGCTGTATTCTTCTATTAGAGAAAACTGCTTTTCGCCGTCGATAAGTATGTAATATAAACAGACAAACAAGCACGTTGGGTGAACAAAAGCGAGTAAGTATTAATATGTTCCAGAATATATTGATACCGTCTGCTGCGAGAACATATTTGTCTATGAAGATTAATGAGCCTGCATGTAATGGCACTCGGATATCGCGGATTAGAGGCACATCTGCTCGTGTTTCGGATATCGGAAAGCCCCAATATAATATTTAACTAGTACAAATACAACATAGAATTTCAACATAGAATCACTCATTCTGTTCTATTTTTACCTCTTTTTGAGATACAGCTTTTTTGACATTTCTAGTAGAACAGTATCATACAAGATCATGAAACAAAATTATGATTTTCTTAAAATCAAGAGATATGTGTATGTATAATGAAAAGGTATAGCTACAATATTTGCTGATTTTAGTAAGTTAATAAAAATGTTTTCACTCCTATCTCTTTTTCATTCTATATCTTTCTACCAGATTGGTGTACGACCGTCGTGACCCCTTGATATTGTGGTTGTGATGCGCTCAAGTATCGTGGTTTATAATTCTATTTGATGAAGAAAGGATATTCGAGATCAAACGTCAGTGTCAGGTAAGTTAACTTGGTCTTTGAACACAATGCTTTTGTACCAATTAATATCATGATGCTAATAAAACTGAAACGTTTAAATAATAAATTAAGCTCCACACGGCTGTATTTAAAATAATGTTCAGACATCCTTGTTAACTTGACACAAATAAAGCAATTAGACTAAAGCTTGATATGAATCGGTTAGGCAAGAAATATCTTTGAGCTTTCGTTGTAACCTGAGCCTCGTCAGGGCGCTCTTAAACTAATAAATTACTGCGAATTCTAATGAATAAGAGACAAAGCGATCTCGTTACTAATTTCATTACTGAGGGGCTCCGTAGCCATATTTAACTGCCGGTGACCTTCGAACTGTCTGTATGCAAAATTAGAACATTTCTGGGAACAAACAATTCTCTGAGGCATGAACGAATTTATTCAAGATATCCTGTATCCACACATGCAGAGACATATTGCATGGATATTTTGCATATTCGCTGGATACAGAACACAAATTTATATTTTTTCGTTACTATGCAACACCTCTAAACTGGCGTTTTTGGAAACTCATAACGTATTCATTTAGTCTGTGACCATACGTAAGGCCGTTTCCACACTAACTGCGTAAGGCACCTTTGTTTTATTCCTGTACCGTACATAAAATAAGCAGCCGACACAAAATATTTTGCGTGTTGCGACATAACGTACGGTCATTTGAAATACGTTTACGGTTTGCGTTTATTATTTATGATATTTTATATTATGTGCTGTGAATATATTACTATTGTTCAGCGTACCGTCAACATGCAAAGGTTATACGCGAGATTGAAAATAAATATTATTGGTTTTTTTAATAATAAAAACAGGTAGTGAAAAATTGTTAGGCTCTGTTGCCAATATGAAATATTGGACCATAACACACGATCATGTACTTAATTGTAATTGTAATGAAATCTAGTGTATCATTTACTATAATTATTATTATATAATCAAGCCAGATTACACGAGAATTAATTTGTGTGTTTTAAGTATTTAACATCATTTATCACAGCGATTCTTTTGACATATTATCATTTGCAAATATCATAACTACCATAGCAGAATGAAACAGATTTCGTTTCACATCATTCCTTTTTAGTTTATTTCATGTAACGTTCATCCATTTAATTTTCATCTAACGTTTCTTCAGAATACAGAAATATGTACATACGTTGGTATTAGTGAATTTGTTGTGTATATACACATTACATGTACGAACAGAACTTGCTATGAAAATATCGTTACTGCACCACTTTTACGTGCTATAGCGCCATAAAATTGAACGATATTGAACGTTCACCTTTCATTGCTACAGCATAATGCACTCGTTCGAGTATAAGCGAGTAACGGTTAAAGTGTATATTAATACAACAGCTCCAAACGGAGCGACTCGATTACTTTAATGATTAAAATTAATTGAAATGCCACTTTGAAGCACAATATTTAAAAATTGTGATGATTAATGCCTTCATCGATCGTTTTATCACTTCCCTGTTGGATACTGTTCTATCGGAATCGGTTATCACATTCAATCAGGTTCTCGCTAAGGATGAATAGGTATACATATATTATATAACTTTTGCTGTTGAAAGATTGAGTTCTCTGCTTCTAAAAGCTGTTCAAAATATTAGCAGAGCCTTACAAACACGTAGCGTCACTAATGTCCTTTTCGTTGATAGAAAAGAGAATAATTGAAAACGTCGTACATGTGTCTCTGATTTTTTAACGACTAAGAATTTCATATAGCTTTAAAATTTATATAAAATCGTCTGATAGTCGTACAAATTTCAACAATATGATTAATATAGCAACGTAATATAGATTTTCCAAGAACTGGTTTATATATTTTACTTCAAGAAAGAGTAAGTTCAACTAATAATACGAGAAGTAAAACAGTCAGTAATTATAAATAGCTTCCATACATTTGTTCATACCTTATTTTACTATTAAATGTTTCGTGAGTATTTATACATACCGACTAGTTTCGGACATGTACGAGGTCCTTCCGCATGAGCTCCCACCGCTTGCAGCGAAGTCGGGGCGGAGACCTTCAACCCTTTTTTTGGATTTAGGGGTAACTAAAAAAGAAATCCGAATTTTTAGTATTCTTTCAGGTTCAGATTCGAAATTATCTTGATATCAATTAACAAAATATTTACTCGGAACTACCATTACTGATATGTCAATCTTTTCGTCAGAATTGGTATCATTATTATTAAGAAAAATACGAGTTGTCTATAGCTTTCTGTTATCCATATATGTTCGGTTTTCTATTAAACTCATTTAGTTTTCGTACAACGTACAAGGCAGTTAGGTACGATTATTACGTACGTGACATCTACGCCCTAATAGGAATAATGTATTTAATTGCGATAATAACACATCTGTCCTCATATTTATTTTAGCTAGAAAAATAGAAGCACGATTCGTGCAAATGTCGCAATACTTAGGCTCAAATATTATCTTCAAGATAAATTAGTAACTATGTTTAAATTCATCTTTCAAAGCTAAGTCAGTTCCAGGTTGAAAACAAAAATACTTTTTATGTCAAGTTAATCAATAACATATTTCCCATAATTGAATATAAGAAATTATAAATCTTTATCTTGGGACGTCTAGTAACACGACTATCTATCTGACCCCAAAATAGGAAGATCCAGAGCTGTTGCCCGTCTTATTAAAAAAAAGTTTAAATTTAATATTACCTATGAATAATAGTTTATACGTCAACATTAGTAGCACTGACCGGAAAAGCAAATTTTTCCGCAATATCATGTTTGTCAAAAATAAA
>DWME01007326.1:0-12727 GCA_018244795.1 Parelbella ahira ahira
ACTCTGTGTCCGTTGTTGTTTTTTGTTGTAGGAAAGTTAAATAACCGTACAGCAATGAATAATGTTTTGCTAATATAGATCGTAAAGTCAAGGAGTCAATTTTTCGAAACCAATAGCTTATACACGTAAGCTACTGATGAATGTAGTAGATGCACGTCAAGTCTATAAGGATAGAGATATTTACCACTCGGTACTGTCTACCTACCTCGTAAAATGACTGGCGTGACAATAATGATAACGTTACTATAAAATCTTCTACGACATTAATTGCTTAAAGATTTTTTAAATATTGTCAGGAGATTAATTAAAACTGATATAGGAGTCAAAACGGATCGCTTTTCATATATGATAACGAATGCATTTCTTCAGCAGTAAGTTAGCTATTATTCTTAGAACAATGATAGTGGCGACGCGTCAGAAATTCTATGAGACGGGCGCTAATGAACGCAACTCGGTCGCATATTCATCATGTGTGCTCACTGCAATTTTTATTTCTTTAACTTGGAGTCCGTATTTTAGGTCAAAGTTTTATGAATATTCAACCAATTATAAAAAAAAGTATAGTACAAATAGAACAGTTATAAATTGTAATTATAGATACATATCGACGCCGCTCACAACACTTTGATTACGAATAAATTAAATCTTTAATTAATCCTATTGTTCACTATAACACCGTCAAAACTAGCTCCGGTAGAGATTTTCATATAAAAAATATAAACGTATTTCTGAACAAAAATTTTATTCCGAACCGTTTTCGTTTTAACCGTAAAATGTGAAAATTTCAGGAAACGAATGATTACAAATTATTGGGTTAATTCCACTGCTAAAATCTATTATAAAACATTTTTACTTAAACATAGATGCGTTTAAGGCAGCAAGTGGAATATGCTTTAAGACGCAAACAGTAATACAACTTTCAGATAGTGCAAAATTAATGTAAAACAGACACATTAGTTACGCATTCATCGGTTAATTTGACTCATTAAATTGCCCCGCGCGCCGCCAGACATGCTTTTGATTACCGTTTCTAAAATCTAAGCTCGCAGATGCGCCGCCAACTAATTGCTACAATGAGCCTCGTAGCCACCCCGTGTTATGCCAAATTATGGCGTGTCTGCTGGAACATGATAAAGCTCATATTACACTAGCCGCCGCTACACTGGGGAAGGAAATTAATAAAGCAGTACTAACCAGCCTATATCTCCGGGCTCACCGCACTGTTTACTTAGCATTGTTTATGTCGATTGTTCGCCATATCTATGAAAGTTTTAGAAACGTGTGGCCAATTTATTAATTTTTTTAATTCACTTTTTAACATTGTCGTATTTTTTACAAAAGCATTTGAACACAACCTCTGCCCCCGGCTCGCCGTTCGTCAAATTGGTAACCCCCAAGTCACCGGGCGGCTTTGCATTATTCATTTGTTTACTTCACTTTTATTTGTTATTTTATAGAGAGTTATACACTTTAATTCACTCAAAAAACATTAAGAACTTTATTTGATAATTGAGAACTCAAGAGACAGCTGGTTTAATGTAATAAAATTTATCAAATTAGAAGAGTGCTCTGGTCTATTGCAACGTTCAAATATGACTCGTCATCTACTGCTCAGTAAGCCTAGTTTTGTTAGCAGTTTATTTCGCTTGTTTTTATTCCACCGCTGTGTATATTTTTGTTGGACAAGAACTGTTATTGCTGTTGGTGTCTGAAATTAAACTGCGAGTATTGCGACTTGTGTCGTACCTATTAATGTCACTAAGACTCACTGGCGTAGGCGTGGCGTAACACTTCGTAGTAACGTAAGTGTGACCGAATAGAAAATTGATTTTTTAGTATCGATTCGCTATTGCCGTTAAACAAAATAATATGACACAATGTTCGACGGTAGATGTTGAAGCAGAGCGTATGAATAATTCAAGGCGTGCTCGTGTAAATGTCTCAAAGAGAAGATAAGCTCCTGTTAGAGTTTAAAATGATACGTTTGTGTCTCCTACGAGCGCTGCTCCCTCACCGCGCAGTCGGCCACTTGCCTACGTACTTGAGTATTCGATGGGCAGAAATGTATTCTATAGAATTTATGTGTTATTTAGGTATTTGTAAATACTTTATATGTTGATATAAATATAGTTTGCTTTATTGGTCGAGTGGTTGCATGCGTGGGTGTCGATCGGGAGGTCCTGGGTGCAAATCCCGGGTCGGGTACTATTGGGTTTTTCCAATTTAGAATTTCTATTAGTGACTCGGAGTCTGGATCTGTGCTCGGTGTATGGCAAGAGGCTCACCACCTACTCCATGGTACGTAAAATATAACACTTAAAACGTGGCTCTGCGTACCCATTCAGGGATTAAAGGTGTGATGTTACATATTTCATTATTTTATTCATCATTATCATTAAAGCTTTATCGTTTCCTTGTGGGACACGGATGTGCCCTAAGAATAAGAGGGTTAAGGCAATGGTCGGCCACGCTGCCCAAATGGGAGTTAACAGACGATACATGTCTTAGCGAACATTATGGAGAGCATTCATTGCGCTTAATATTTAGATCCAATTTAAAAATGTTATTTATTTAACTCTAAATAGAGGAATTTTTTTAAATATGTAGTCAACGGTATCACTCGTGGCATAAAACTTTTGCGTTGGGACAGAAACAGTAGTGCGACACGTGTGCAGGGCACTTTGTTTTTTTCAAGTCGAAACACGGAGCCGAAGCTCCAACGGGAAGCTTTACCATTGCAAACAGCAGGTAAATCTCAATCAATGTGCTACTGGAAAATAAAGAAATGATAGAGTGTCGCTCATTGAATAAGAGTACAATAAAACTCAGCTTGTTTCTGACACTTTATCATTATGTCCGTGTTCGAGGCGTGTTTATGTATGTTTTTGATTTAATGCGTAATTAATGCCTTTTTATCCATCCTCCCTTTACAGAATTAATAAATATGACATAACATCACGCCTGAATTTCTCCGAAGGGGTAGATGCTGGAATGTATTACAGTTCCACGTTTTACCAGTGATGTAACATGACCCGCCATGGAATAGGGAGAACATATTGCTATACACAATTTATAAAATCTAAGTATATGTGTACGTCTTCTCCGTTCGTCGTCAGGTACCCACTTTCCTGCTACTTCCCCTCGAATAAAAATGAAATGTTCGCTGAAGAACTCGTTCCGCGCTCATTCACGCGTCGCCTGCGATGCTAATACATAAATATTCAATGGCAAATCATCTTTTATGCTTGTAACTGTTTATATTGTAACGCCGTAGAATACTGTAGGAGCTTTAGCATAACAGTTTAACGGTAGCTTCCGTAAAATGATGCGAATGGCTTCAGATACAAAGATATTATAAGATTTTTGCATTTATGTAAACTGATAATTTGTTTTTAAATCGTCTAAATGAATAATAAAATCTTCCCCTTTGTCATCACCAACAACAAGAACAACTAATTAATTAATCCTTTAACGTTTCGTGGTTACCATGGGTCTCCTCTTAGAATGGAAAGAGTTCACACCGTCCACTGCTGCGCTGGCCGAGTGCGATATAACAGTTGCAGTAAGACAGACAATTTCATTGTTACATACGAACGACCCACAAAATATTCAATTATTAATGAAACGATCAAAATTCAAACATTTACACTACCTGAATAACTATGATATAAAACTGTTTGTAATCAAATTCAATAAATAGCATGTAAAAGTAGTGTACTGTCGTAATGTGTACAGGCGCAATTCATTTAATTTAGGATAGTGTTGCAATCTGCGATGCGCTACGACGCCGCGCTTGATTAATTCGACACTATACGACACGTGTGTACACACACATACGCACACACATGTACACACACATACGCACACACATGTACACACATATGTACATACATATGTACACACATATGAACACACACATATGAACACACACATATGAACACACACATATGGGGACACACACATGTAAATGTACGTGCGGGAGGGCGCGAGTGGCTTACCTTAATTTGGTAGTTGAACAGCAAATTGTTATCGTTTGGTTTTTTATTTTAACATAACCTCTTTGGGGCTGCCACACGGGTGAATAAAAATAATTATTATTACTAATTCAGAAAGCTTTCACGGGTTTTTTCTTTGTAAATTGTTTACAAAATATTACTTATTAGAATTTTAGGTTTTATAATAATGGCCATCTTGATCATCAGTCTGTTTAAGTCCATTGCTGGACATAGGACTCCCCCACTGAGCACCAATGCGCCCCGTCCTCGGCTTCAACTTACAACATAACAAACAAGTTAGTATTTCGTTGGTATTGATTATGCGGGGAGTGTTCAACAAGCTAAACGGAAAATGTGGAATTGGCCCGGATGTGTCGATATTGTTTTGTGTGCTTAGACCAAGCTTATTTGTTGCAAGGAAAATATTAATTACAATTGGCATCTGCGTAATTAAATCCATTTTACATTAGTAGAGGAATGGAATGAACAGCACCAATATTCGAATAAATTCCTGCTCGAAGCTTACACAAATCTGCCGGTTTCATTTCGTAAGGTTCTGTGATTTGGTTAATTTTTTTAGTGATACTAGTTAAAAATGTTACCCAACACGTGTCGAGATTTTCTGTGTTCCGGTTCTATGGCCTTATATTGCCCGACTATTATCAGCCTGTTTCGAGACAACAAGTAATCAACTATCATCAATTAATTTGACAACCTAACGTGAAGATGTGTACATATGTATGTATATATGTAAAATAAACAAATTGTGAATTTTCAGACATTATTCAATTATTTATATATCTTTGTATAAATTGATTCGCAACTTTGTACAACACACAAAGTTCTCTTGATTCCATTTTGTTTTTATAAATAAAGTTTGCGCAGTCAAAATTTACATGTTTAGCGGCGAACACGCAGGAGTTATAATATGGTTGATATTGCGAAACTCACTGCGGTGTTTAGTAGCGCGCTAATATAGCTGGCGAGACGTTAGGCACTTGCAGCCGGGGCTTGCCTCATGTGTATCGTTATCAAAATATTATTTTACCTACCTTCTTTTTAGCAACACAAGTACCTACGAAATTTTTGAAGCCCCTGGGATGGATGGATTTCAACCGTTGTAGACAGAAATTAGGTACAGATACACGCAGTCAACGTCTATCGAAACTTAAGATCCTTTGGAAACGGTTCACGGATGCATTAAATTATGTAAATTGAACCAGAATGCAGAATGCATCTCAAAATATACACAAAATAATTTGTAATAAGTCCCAGCGAGTCTTACCTAGTTTCTTTGTACTATTATTTATTACTATTTCTACGTTTGGAGTAGTGGTAGTTAAAATGTAGCTTTCTGTTTATGCGTTTTTAATAATAAATATAACTTGTTTTACTGTAACCATAAGGGAAAATATCTTGAGAAAATCTGATCACTTCAGAATTCCCCGTTACGTTCTTTACATTGTACGAGTCCACTCGTGCTTGGCCGGCCGGGTATATGTGACCTTAACCTTTCACATTTTGAGACCAGACCCCTGTCCAACAGTGGAGCAATAATAAGAGTGATGACAAATCCTCATGTCTTAATATCTTACTGTTACGTGATTAAAAGTCGCGCAGAAAGTTCTGTTTCTCGTTATATGGGTTTTATATCTTGTGTAACATTATCAAAGAAGTCTCGAGAGACAACAAACGTGCCTGTTTCCCGCACACTGTCATAAGCGTACAAAATATAAATTAAATTGAATTGTCAAAAGAATCAAAGCACATACATGTGTCTCCCAACGTAACATGATAAGTTTTAATGATGTCTGAAGTTTTTAGGGAGGGTTACCTTGCTTGCAAATAATGACTCTTTCGTATTCAGCAATCGTGGGCTGAGAAAGTGAAAAAGTACCTATACATTTTATCTTTTAATATTTTGAATATAAATTTCACTTTAGTTTAACATACTAATTTATCTCATTTCTCTTCTTTGAACCTTAATTCGGAATTCATAAAAGACATCAGTAATATGTTATTAATAGGATAACGTCAATTTTATAGGACAAAGTCTGGTACATGATAAATGACATAAAAGGTTTCAAATGTATGTATGTGTTAAATATGAAAATATTTGTGAACATTTAACACATGCCGTCGTTAGGTTTTGTAAAATGTGAGTCGCATCATTTGATGATCAAACTTCATATGTGTATATGAACAGACAGGCCATCGTGATGATTGGTGAGGTACACACTTACCCGAGGAGACTTCCTAACACCAAAAGGAATAGACCGTTTAAGAGGCATCTGCGTTTTTAGACCCGTATAAACTAAGACTCTTTAAAGAAAAGGCGAATAAGTTTATCCTAGGCAAGCGTGATCTATCTTAGGATGCATCTGCGCTTTCCATCAGGCGGTATTGCGACCAAATGCTATTCTATCATGTAATAATAACAAGAAGAAATATCTAAGAAGACACTGTTTTTATACTTTTATTCGGTCTATTACAGCGCGGGCAGTATTTGTGCGATGTTGTCTGAAAATTAGTTTTCGTCGCACGGCGCCATTTGGCACGGTATTGCGTTCTGAGACATAATATGATTCGGTCATGAATATGGTACTAAGGATAGCATGTCATATGCCTTGTAATCTGTTTGTTTACCCACTCGCTCCTCCGGAGACTCGACGTTATAACTGTTGCCCGAAAACAATCTACTTTCGTACTATGTTATGATATAACGAATAATGTAATTGACTTTTTTTTTTTACGTGATAACCGCTTATAAATAAATATTGTAAATAAAGGACTATTATACTAAATTTCATGATTAACTAAGGGTTTTTAAAATTGTAGATAAAACATTGTAACTTTCCTACTGATTATGTACAAGACGTTACAAAAAAAAGGAAGTTGTTCGTCGTGAACAGTCTTGTTGCTTGCACTTCGTTGGTAGGCATAGTCTCGTTGCGATGGGATCATTAACACATGTGTTTATGTATAAATTGCATAGTGTATTGATTATTTTTTTAGAGTTTTTACTGATTGATGTACTGGTATACGTTGATAAAATATTATCTGGAAGGACATAAGCAGTAGATAAATATCTTCTAGCTGAGAGATAAGTCATAATTTATTATTTACATGAGAAAAGTTGGCGACAACTAGAACCGAACTGTAATACAATAATGTTTATGGGTTGTATGGAACAGTTTCTTGGGCTATTTGTGATTATTCTTTCGTTGTAAAATCTATAGCTTCTACATATAATGAAAATGGCGGTGTAAATTATACAACAATCCATTTTTACGAACAAAAGTTTTGTACAGTTAGATGGTTGTATTATAGAATTGATGCGGAAAAAAGCAAAAATCCTTGTCAAAAAATACATCCATTCTTATATGCGTTGAGCAGAATCACCGTAGGATATGAGGCTATATCGTTGAGCAGTTGATCTATTACGCAGAGTTACAATATCCTAAAAGATTGCTTCATCAACTTCTGGAATCACACGAACAAAACAAATTAACCGAGTGTAAGTACCTAGGCGGGTTTAATCGCGAGTGAAGCCAGCGGGAGTGGGATTGGTCCGATCCGCACATCAGTGCTCAGTCGCATTGATAAAGCTTTGTTCCGCGCCGAGTTTTTAGAACTGTCGTCGCGGCCATTGTGCGCGGTAATGAACGCCGGCTCACGGAACGCGTTGATGAATAGACGCCAGCGCATTATGCAATTAATGGAAATGACTGTTTTGTCTTTTATTCATTTCAGGGAATTTACTCAAAATCAAGGGTGTAACAGTCATTTAAAAGATTAGCTATTGACGTTGCGCATAAAATATATCGAATAGTTTCAAAAAAACAATTGTCACTTGGTATATATAGGTAATAGTTTTAACAGGCGATACAGATGTATTAAAAATTGTTTGTATGGCGGAACACTTTTTATTATTTGTACAATTTTAATAGTCTATTACCGATAACAGACGAACGATTTCGGCCATTGCGACTTCTTTACCCCTGATTTCATTAACATGCTCTTATGTGGCTATCGTCGTCAATCCTTTTCGTGAAGATCCTCACACATTCTGTGTGTGTGAATATACCATTATTATAGTTACAATTAATCTTTGCAGATGCACGGGACTTTAATTCGTCGCGCAGGCCATCCAGCTTGAAGCGCCTGTGAATATTGAAGAATATTGGACATCGCCTTTTGGTGAGGGTTTTCTACTCAGTTCGGTCGGCGGCCTGCTGCTCCATTGAAGTAATTGGTCCATGCTGCCATTGAAGTCTCTCAAAAGTATTGTTCATATGACGCTTCAATACATCTTTAAATCTGAGGGGTTTCTGCACAATCTCTTTAATTTCTGCACAAAATATGCGTTTCTCTTATCTGCTTTCCCATTCGGGACACGTGTCCGCACCACCGAACCTGTCACTCATTCGTTCTTCGCAGTACTTCGGTATTCCGCGCGCGGTCAAACTACAGGTTTTTGAGAAATTTATGCTGACATAGAAAGTGGATGGTATTTATGATTTCTAAAATATTATAATCTCCGATGACATTAATTTCTAAAAATGCGTATCACTTAAATTCTTAGAAACAATATAGAATACAATATTCTAAAAGTTACTTATATTGTTAAGACACGTATATGCATGCTACCTTTCAAAAGGATAACTTAGAATTTAATATAAAAGACTGAAAGCCACTTTTACATTCCTAAGAAGGGTTTGGTTAGTCCCTAATGTACATTAATCATTTTGATTTGGGTAGATGTTGTTCGATTTTTAAAGGGAATTCGGTCATATCGACTACTTTGATTTTAGTGAAAAAACGTAACATCACGCCTCTAATCCCCGAAGGGGTAGGCAGAGGAGTGTAGTACACTCCCACGGTTCACCAGTCACGTTTAAGTCCCATGGAATAGGTGGTGAGCCTATTGCCATACACCGTGCATAATTCCAGACTCCGAGCCACTACTAGAAATTCTAAAATTAGAAAAATCCAATAGCACCCGACCCGGGATTTGAACCCGGGACCTCCTGACCGGCAGTCGCGCTTGCGACCGCTCGACCAACGTGGCAGGCAATTTTAGTGATAGAATTTGAATACAGGAAACTTGTAATACATCAGACTCATTGCGAGATTGTTGTCTATCTTTTCTGTTGTTGTGAAGCAGAAAATCACAAACAAAAATAAATTTTGCGCATAACATACATACATATACTTTTCGCTAATAATACACCTCACGGTTTACTTCCATAAGCAGAAACAGTTAAAAGCGAGTTTAAGCAAGAATTACGCTTTGTACTCAGCCGTATCTCCCTCGAAGGGCAGATAACTTTCACCGGAAAGCACACGAGGGTCGGAACCTTTTACGTCACCCTTTGCCGTCACACGCCATGAAAATATACTGGAGGTAATTAAGAGTTGTTTCTGCCTCATCCCTTATCAGTTAAGTGCGGTAAGTAAATATTGCGGACATTTAGATAAAAAGAAAAACACTCGTGTACATGTTTTTTATCTTTTTGAATACTTTTTGTTTTATTTCGCCTAGCGAATAGGCAGACGGGCCACCTGCTGGTAAATGCTCACCGTCGCCTAGGGACACTTGCAACAGCCGAGGAGCGGCCAATGTTTTAAAAGTAAAGTAGGTTAAAAGTTGCTTAGTTTAACGGAGCATTTTGTACACATTACACTGATGTAGGCTACTCTTCAAGATCAGGATATCATCATCGAGTCATATATCATTTCACTGTTGGACATAGGGGTCCTCTCAAAAAGAGAAGGTTTAAGGTTTAAGATTGCTATTCCAGCTAAATGCTCGTTCACTGACTTCATATGCCTTAGAGAACGTTATGGAGAATTCTAAACTTTTAAGGTTTCTTCACGATGTTTTAGTTTACCGTCCCTGTAAGTGACTTTTAGTCTTAAAGCTCATATATTTTAAGAGGTACGCGCCGGGATTTCAGCCCAGCACCTCGAATTAGAAGGCTGATATTCAAACCACTAAATTATCAGTGGTAAAGGTTTTGATAGAAACTATTTCTTTAGTGCGTGAGAAATTGACCCTAGTTATCGCAATCCTCTACCTAGTCGATATGGTGCTGACTCTGTTACGGAGGGGAGCACGGCTTCTCTGCGGTGGCATGTTGCACACGATTTGTCAAGTTAAACAACGTCCGGTGGGAGCTTTTTCGATATTGACTGCTATTAGTAACGTTCTACGTTCCACGAGGTTTTCCTTACTTCAGTGGGTACAGTGAGCTATCGCTCTAGATTAATTTAGGAGGCAACAAAGTTAAAGGTATCTTAAATACTTTTTTAAAGTTTTCAAACGTGTTGTGGGTCCAATGACTCTCGTAATAAATGGAGAGGCCTATGGCCCGCAGTAGACGATGGACATGCTGATAGTGTGTGTGTGTGAGAGAGAGAGAGAGTTAACCTTGCCATGTGTATATCGAATAATATGTTTTAAAACAATTCCATTTCGAAACCGTCTAAGACTTATTGAATATTTATTATTGTTAATATAATTTTAGTCTACATTTTAAATTGTATTAATTTTTTATAAAAAAAAGATAATGCATATTATGTAGCACTCGGTGCTCTCTTTTAACTTCGTAAAAGAGCTGGCGTGAAGATATAATAATAAAAATGAAGTGACTGGCGCGAGACTTCGCTTCCAAAAGCGAATAATCCAATTCGCAGCCAGTTTTAACTACCAATAATTATTTTTTCACATATTGCATAGATTTTTTAATGACTCATTCCCTGGTTTTACCGGTGTTTCACTAGTTCTATTAGTTTACCGCAGCGCTATAAATAACGTCAAGGCAGGAGAATACAATCTTAGTGTCCACGCCTCTCAATAGCATACCGGGGTAGTTCCGCAACAATTTCACAAAGGACGCACAAGAGACATGGTGAAATTGAGCCGAGGATGCAGTTACAAGTACGTCTCAAAAGCCTCCATCGACCAGACGCTTTGCTTTTAAATCAAATTACTGTCTGGATCAAACAACCGTGACCCTTTATTCTATAATATCAAGTAAATTTATTAAAATAATGGATAATATCGACATCAATTCATTGTGATGTAAAACAGTAATAGCCTCGTTGCTAACGATTCAGACTAGCCCTCTGGGTTCCTAAGTCTAAATCCTGGAGCGTACCTCTTTATAGGCAATGACCATCTTAGATTAAATATAATTTGCTATAAAAGTGAACGGTTCTTTATACTGTTCCCTAAGGCGGGTGAAGTCTACCAATCCGCACTTGGCCAGCGTGGACACCGCAGCTTTAATCCGTCTCATTGTGGGAGTAGTTCCGTGTCCAATATTGAAAGGGTAAAAGAATAGATGAAGACTACATAAAGAAATTATTAAGTTGAAAAGCTCTCAAACGCACGTTGTAGAAACAGTTAGGGAATAATTTGGCAAAGCTCACTTACGTAAGGGAAAACATGGCGGAATTGAGCCGGGGGTGTACAAGTAGTGACGCGGGACGGCGGCGGGACGTGGCCGGAATACGTTTATTGGCCGACGTTACGCTCTTAAAGGAGATTAGTTCCTTCTCGTTTACCTTTCGCAGCCAACGTTCGATTCGAATGTATCGAACAAAGAACCAACTTTACACTTGATCATGACCGAGCAATCTTGTTAAAGGGTCGCCCAATGCCTTGATTTACAACTCTCGTTTTTCTTGGATTACAGATGACTGCACTGGTTGGCCGATTTCGAATGTAAGGTCTTGTTTCGGTAGTACACGTAGTGTACAACGCCCTCTGGCTAGGTGGCTGGGATGGCAATCTGCAAAAGGCTGCAGAAACTGGTTGAAGCTAGGACAGAACAGGTCGAGTTGGCGCTCATTTACATCATGATACATTTAATCATCATAGGATTATGATGAAGATGGAGATTTCTTTATAATTTAAAGTCTCTTCAAGTTTATTTCCATGATTCGAAGTGATTAAACCACTGTTGTCAAATGTAACTTCTCAAGAATTTAAATTTGACATTAGGTAGGTATATCAGAAAGGTAGGTATATCAGTAAGGTAGGTTATATGGTATATCAGAAAGGTAGGTATATCAGAAAGTAGGTATATCAGAAAGGTAGGTATATCAGAAAATAGGTAGGTATATCAGAAACTGGATATAAATCTATTTGTATGAGTCTAATGAGGGCTATATTAATAAGGAACGCTATAAAGTTAACGCTTCTATGTATAAGTCGTATCGGAACATTAGTTCTAACGCCACCTGCGGTTAATGTAATACGTTAAATTGTCAACAGACGAGTTTAAAATTACCATATTAGGCAGTACATGTACCAGTAACTTTTCCCAAAGGATATTATTCTATGACAATTATGTACATTTTGTACTTCGAATTTGGACTGATCAAATATTCTACCCTCTGTAATGTAATTACATATACCTTACGTAAACTAGCCACGTTTGTTTGCGTAGCAACGATGTTGAAATGTAACACTCAAATGTATGACTATATAACAATCTTAATAAATAAATAATAATAATCGACCCATTTGTTATTCCACTGTTGGAATAGGGGTCTCCTCTCATATTGAGAGGGTTAACGCCATAGTCTGCCACGCTGGCCAAGTGCGGGTTGGCAGATTTCACACACTCACTCACGATGTTTTCCTTCACCGTTAGCAAGTGATATTTAAACTTAAAAAGCACTTTTGTAAAGAGGTGCGCGCCATCGATTTGAACCCAGCA
>DWME01007327.1:0-12726 GCA_018244795.1 Parelbella ahira ahira
CAAAAAAACGCCTCTAAAATCATCTACAAAAAGGCTATTATTCCTCATCAAAACGCACTCGGGCCATTTAATAGCAGCTAAATTTCAACCTTATGTACATAAGCTTTAGTGCGTTTTTGAGCCTATAAGTTTCGAAGCCGCCGTAACGAGTAAGGCAACATTGCCAGTATGTCGACATAAATAAAGCTGACTGTCCTTTAACGAAGCAGACGTTGACGTTACAATACTAATAAAGATAGTTAGAAGTATTGTGGACCCTACAAGCCTGGAGTTAAATCTGAAAATAGTGTAGCTCAATGCAGGGGTAGTAAATGAAGGTTCGCATTTAGCGGCCGGCGTGGTAGTGATATGGGTGGACTTCCTTTGTCTAGTAATCTTATCAGTGCGGCAAGCGGCTGGCGCTACTTGACATGATATATTGTCCACGTATAGATTTACATTAAGTCTCATGGTCTATTCGTGTACCACTTATTTGATTGAGTAAACAGCTGTTTCTAATAGTTCTAGCTTTTGCGTCATGATTAAAACCGTAAACTAGTATTAGCCACCGATTAGGTAATACTAAGATTATTAGTCTTAGGGTAGATGTGATATGTATAGTAAGCAATACTCATTAAAAATATTTGTAGTAAAACCTATTCTTAGAAAAATACATTTCATGATTAAAGATTACCGAACAAAATTTCCGACAGATAGAACGCGGCATCGCAATCTTCAATCCCTAAGCAATACCGTCAAATCTATTACAATCGGAAACTTTGAATACACCTTATAGGACTATAGAAAAGTTCCCGATAATGAATTTGTTCGAAGACTCAATTGTTCCAGGATGAATGGGTACTAATTAAAACGAAGTCACGATGACGCCGGACTAAGTTCCCGATTGTTTCCCAACTATAAATCGTGGTGCTGCTCTCATATAAATATTGTACGGAGTTCTCCGAGTAACTTTGGTGCTAAATTTAAAATCGAAATTAGTGAACGAGTTCCGAGAATGTATGAGTCGATTGTTCCGCGCGTAACTATTTGCTGTTTGAACATAATTCGATATCGACATAAATCTACACGAATAATTTCGTACTCGCGTTGAGTTTGTTGATAGGTCATATTTAAAGTAGCGGCAGAACGTTTCAGATAACGAGTTTGAGATTGTCGACACGTGTGCGTTAACACGTTCTTGTTCCAAGATTGTCTCCATGTATCCAGTTACCGGTTGGGTGACAAGGATGAGCACACTCTCTCATACATCAACGTCTCGAATTATGAAACAAGTTAAAAGAGATACTTATTTGTTTGACAGCTCCAATCTATACCTCGTAAATAAACGCCCCCTTCCATTTTGTGAACGTTGGAGAACGCTAATGATACAAGTAAAACTGAACACATCGACACAAATTTTTCAAGAATTCAGCATAAAAAAACATAAATCTTCCACGCCTTATGAGGATATCACGCTAACAAATCTCACCTTTTCTATTACGAGTACCGTCTGCCTCTTTCGTATTAGACGCAATGAAGTTTCCGAGCTTGAGGGCTCGACCAAATACACGCGCCGAAATACACCCTCTTTGTCATATAATAAGTAAGTAGAAGGTTTACTGTGGAGCAGGAAAGGTAATGCCAGATGGCTGGAAAAATATAAAAACGAACGAAGTGGAACACGGATAGCAGAATCCGTATGATTCTAATACAGTTTTCTACAAAGCAAAGATACGCTAATCAGCCATATGGACGGTTGAACTTTCGGCGAAAACTTCAGGTCAGATGTATAAGTTAACTACGTTTTCGTCGCTTGAACAATAAGATGGAGTGTAGCGGGAGGCAATTTTCGTAAAGCGCAGAAAAAAATGGGTTTGCCTGCGACAAATCCCAAGGCGGCATTCAAAATCGCGTTCCCTTTTAAAGTTGAGACGATTCGGTTAACGAGTGTCGAATTTTCGGGCTCCAGGGCCCCTTCCAGGAGACGAAGTGTCCCCGGGAGGTACCTCGGTAATTACCCGCCATTACAGACAAAAGACACGATTCGTGTGATTACCATAATTCTCACTCCCTGAGACGAGATATAAATGGGCAGCATTTTGTAGTAGGACGGCGAGTGACATGTGTATTAATGACTATACTTGTCCTCCTAAATTAGGTGAGGGAGACGGTGATTCAGTTTTTCATTGGCGGCAACTAGGCGGGACGGATCGACGGCCGGCTCGCTTCCGTCCTACTCCACGGGTCTCGAAATAAATTGCCGTGTTTAAAGCTCAGCTTACGGGCCGTTTAATATACGCTAATGAAATATTACCAAATTTGTTACTTCAGTTAATCGATGTTTCGCTTTACTTCATTTTTTCTTTTTCGTCGGTAACTTTATAACACTCAACCTAGAAAAACTATTTCAATCGATACACTTTCATTTTTTCCGTGACCTGACTGGTTAATCTGGAAACAAGAAAAATGCATCAAAAGCGAATAAAATATTGTAATATTTTATATGCATAAAAATACTTACAGTAACATAATTATATGTATATTGTTATTCAACCTCGAATTGCGATTTGAATCCTTACGTATCTCCACATCAATCAGTTTGTTAAAAGGGCATTGTTAACCAAGAGACCGTCATCGCACACTGCATATAATGTACTTTGCAAGTTAGAAATAAGAGTGAACATTGTACCTTAGCAGTTGCAACTGACTCGAAGCTATTTGCGGAGCTTCGAGTCAGTATTATTACTATTTTTATATATTGTATGATTTAAGATAAAAAGAAAAGTTATTTGTGTGTACTCGTATGTAGATTATTACGAACGAATTGAAAAGAAAATCGGTAACATATAATAAATAAACTAAAAATAGTAATAATTCATTTGATTAGACCACTGTTTTTTATAACATTAACTTAAAAACACTATAATATCCAAACACACTGTACTATCGTGGGTGGTGGTGGGTGTGTCGACAATCGCACCCTTCAGACCGAAGAACAATTTGTCTTTATAATTATTTCCTCACTGTATTGGTCAGTACACTTGTTGCAAAATATTTCAGTACAGTTTTGTGTAATCATAGTTATAAAAAATCGCAGTGATCTGAGAGAATGCTAAAAAAACTGTCCAACTGTATTTTAGAACTTAATTGAAATGTTTATCCGTTTGTCGATTAAGATATTTGGGTCTACAAGGAAAATTAACTTTGAAATTATTATCCTAATGTAAAGACACTGCCATACCCATATAATGCAATGTTTAATTCGCTATATATATTGAAATGTTTTACGATAGTAATGTGACAGAATAATGTAAGTACCTACTTAAATACACGTGAAGTATCAGACAGGACAAGAAAGCTTATTCACAAAACTCTAACTCTTAGATACAACAATCCGTCACTTTTCGCTATAATTAGTACATTTTTTAATAAGAACCAGATTAAGGAGCGAACAAAATTTTCGAAAGCCGTAGGTACTTTGAATTAATTAATTAATAGGATGAAATTTTGCACGTCGTAATTCAATTAGGGCTCCGCTGATAGTCTGCAAACAAACAGCGGAGTGGCGGCTATGGAAATGGATCAAAGATCGCGTGTTTCGGCAGTTAGTTAATAAAGGAAATATATTAGATCGGGAGCCATCGCTTGAACGGCGGGGCGCGGCGGAGGCCTCTCCCATCGCTAATATAACTTAATGGAAAATCGAAGTATTATCTCCTGCCCCCTGCCCCTGCCACCCCACCCGACCGCCAACCAACTTTTGATCCTCGACAAATTTTAAGGATTCCTTCAAGCGTTAATTAATTTATTGTAGCGGTCGATGTAGCCGCAAGAAAACTCAATTAATTTTAAAAGGGTTTTTGTGTTGTTTTTTTCAGTGATCGCCCTCTCGCGTCTCGCGAAAAGAAAGTGCGGTTTTCATTTCATCTCTTTGAAGCGCCCCTTTCGCCGGCAGTAATTAGAAAGTAATGAATTTACTACCGCATTGTTAGAATAATCGGATAGACTTAAGCTGTTATTTATACCCATACGACATTTCATTTTATACCCATACGATTTATTCATAAGACAACAACCCACTTTTAAATTGAACGGCACAGTTACATTTATTTAAATCTGTTCTTTGGCAGATGTCGGGCAGTTTTATTTCGGATCCAATCCTTCTCCTAGCATAGAAAATTATTTAATTATTATCACTCTTCTTTTAAAATTATTTAAAAGAAGAGTGAATAGGCACTTTCTAGGCGAGCGTACTACATCCTCGGCTGCATCTCACTTTCCATCAGGTGGGATTGCAGTCAAACGCGAGCCTATTTCTACATAAAAAATAAATATAAATTCCTTGAAAGCTTATCGAGCGACTTTGAAATGTTATTTAATGTGGGGTAGAAAGCATTGGTTGAAAACTTTAATGTTCAACCAATGCTAGCTATGTCTAGCTATAGACTTGGATGGGGTCTTGATAAACTGCCCGTCTATATGTTTGAAACGGACCGCATTATGAATTCGCATAACATTTAAATTTCTGTAATACGTATTATATACATAACTGACATGTAAGCAACTTCATAATCTCTTTTAGCCAAATTTTTTGTAACTAAATTTACGTATCCTGAGTCTACGTTAATCCTCACCGAACTGAGATTTTGATATAAATGTAAGTAACATTTGTGCAGTTATTGACGTACTAGTAATATTTTAAAATTTCAGATCAGGGAATTCCAATGTATAGATAGTAATATTGGTATAGGGTCCATTGATACGGTTATAAATATTTTTTTTCACCGAACCCTGAATATCTTGAGTCTACCTTAGGTCTAACGCGTTTATTTATTGTCTTCAGGTTGTCTGCTCGAAGGTTCTCGGCCTCCGCCCGATGTGCCACCGCGCAATCCGACCATGTCTCGCCTGAACGGCCGCATCACTGGCAATCCCGCCGATCTCTCTGACTTCGAACCCTCGTGCTTGGTTCGCACACCTTCTGGAAATTTTTACGTGCCCTCGGGTAAGTAAAAATTATACTTTGATCGAAGGTTATCAGTCAACGGTTTTAACAGAATTATTGAAAACCCAGCGCACATTCTACATTTTGTAATCTGCATAATATGGTGTCTAATTACAGCATAAACAAAAATGTTGACTCAGACAAGCCGTGTAACGTCCTCAACAGGCTATTTGTGGAATAGTTTATGATAATAGTACTACATTTACTGCGGTTGTTTATACAATTATACTTAACACGTTGTTAAAATAAATTAGGGTTAACAAACTTCATGTTAAATATAATCATGTAATTTATTTTCAGGGGATATCCAAAAGAATCCATCTATGGACTACAAATCAAACTCATCGTGTAGTAGTCCCGGAAAACAAGAAAAGAGTACACTAGAAAGGATGGACCGGAACGACCGTCACCCAGCATTTGGGGCTCCCGTGCCTGTCCTCCCAGTTAGAAATAATCTCCGCGCGACACATTTTCCCCCAACCGCCTCTCGCTTCCACTTCAGGAAGGGATTCTCGTCTAGGTGCTCATGGAAGTGCACCGCAATAGTGTTCATAATGTTATTTGTTCTACTTTTAGCCATCGCCTCTTACATGTCAGGTAATTAATTCATTATGTATTAAAATTTAAATACCTGTTGCTCTTATATATGTATATGGTCTAACCATAAAAAGATGTCCCTATGTTCCTAATATGTATTTATTTCACATTACAATATCTAAATAAATCTTTCCTTGCATATTTGTTTACAGCGTCCTATTTTACTGATAACTGGTCATATCAGAACAAGCCCTGTACAGTAATAGTTGGCGAATCCTCTGATAAGTTTCCCGCATCGAAACCTACGACACTCGAATCAAGTAATAAATCTTTAGTAACCAGACCGCACCAAAGCTCGACATCCTCCGGCTCAGGTAACGAGGAAAGTCACTCGCGCCATCGTAGAAATGTAGATGGGCATGCTTCTTCTGTAATACCTCCTGTTTCTTCTATGAATTCTTCCGCTACTGTAGATATGCATGAATTAATCACTATGCCTTCTTTGAATACTGTTAGCTTAGTGCATGGTGTGTCGTCGACTTCAACTTCGGACGAGGCTCTTACTGACCCAGTGGAAGAACATGATAACGCTTTCACAACTACCAATGTGGGTAATATAACAGCTAACACTGGTGATCTAACCAATACCACCACGCTTGCCGTACCGTCTAATTATAATGAGATTACCACTGACGCAACCGCAACAGTTCAAGGCATTGTTATGAATAAATCAGTATCAAATACCGTAAACAATACGAAAATGAAAGCACATGTGGATGAACCACCTGAAATTGTAACAACTAAAATAAACCGTGAGCCTAAAAGCAGCGACATCGCATATAATCCTGAAGATATGCAAGGCGATGCATTTCCTTCAATTTATTCGTATGGTGTACAAAAGCTTCAATATTTAAAACTACTAACAAGGCTAAACGAAGTAAACGAAGAACTACACATTTATTCAAATGAGTCCATCGAATTGGAAAGTAACCCAGGAAAGTTTCTCTACAGCAGAGATAGTACTGCATATAATGTTGAAACTACGATCCCTCCAAAATTTACTACAAAATTACCAGACTTTGCCACAGATGTGCCTCTAACAAATAAAGTAATTACAACTGAAAGTTTTAACTATTTTACCACACATAAACCTCTTCTGGAAACGGAGCATGTTGTGCCAGTGTCGCCATTGTCACCGAGTGTTACTAATACTAATTACGTTGTAAATAATATGGTAGAAACAACCGAAGCTAAGATTTTAACCGACGTGCCTTATACAGTGTCTAGTGCTAAAGAATCAAAATCTCCAGATATAACACTTAATGCCAAACATGTTTTAATTAACCTTACAATATCATCAGACGATGCCGAAAATTCATCTTACAAGCCCTTATATTCATTAACAGTCACTGTTCCAACAGTCGGAGATTCTAATGAGATACCCTCTGTCAAAATTACTCCAATGGATTCCGAGCCGACAGTGCCCACAAATTTTAATAAACCAGTTACTCTTGATGGCAGCCACAATGAACAAAAAACACAGGAAACAAATTGGGGTGGCAGTTGTGAATGCTCTTGTCCAGTATGCGAAAGAAGCAATTCTTCTGATATTCTTTATGATGACTATCCCGATAAAATTGATATAAAAGGTGACGGTGAATCAACTAGTAATTATGAAATATCTCTATCTGATTATACATCGACCGAGGTTGGTAAAATTACGACAGACGATTATCATATAAGGACAACTGAAGAGAAACAAAACGAATTTACTATTACAACAGAAATGACTGATTCAACAACAAATGATGTAACCACTGAAGTTGGAACAATGTCAACAATTGATATTCCTAAATGTGTATGTCCGAAAATTAAACCTCCACCGATCCTTATTTTGGAAGGTGAGGTCACTGGATTAGCATTCTTATAACATACTAATGATCACTGAACTCCATTTATACCCAGATGCAACGTAAAATATGAAAAATTAAACCTAACAGACTAACAGGCATGTAAGATAATAGACGGTACCTATTAATCGAAATATGGGAAGATTTTGTTAATATTATCATTTGCATGCGCTTCGTAGAATACTTTTTACACTCTGATTTTTAGAGCTAATTTAGGTTTCAAAACTTTTAGTGTTAATTTTTTTTTCTTACTAGATCTGTTCATAACATTCACTTACATTATCGCATGTTTAAAGCATTTTTTATTTTACTAACCCATTAAATAATTTTACTAAACTAACCTACATGTTATAGGTGCAAGGACATTTCCAGCACAATCATTCCCGCCTGACGGGACCACTTTCAAACAAATTAATTTAGGTGAAAAACTATCAAAAGAGATATCTCCATATAGTTACTGGAATATGCAGTTCTATCAGTCAGAAGCATCATATGTAAAGTTCGACTATATGATCCCCAGAGGAGCATCAATAGGTGTTTATGCTAGACGAAACGCTTTACCTACACACACCCAATATCACTTTTTAGAAGTGCTCAGTGGATTCAAAGCAAGGACAACAAGGGCGTCACACGTAAGCGGACCTTCAATTTGAATAATTTTCTGTAACTTTAACAAAATCGAATATAACAGAATAAAAATGTAAAATTAGTACTTAAAGCAATATTTAACAACAGCTTGTTAACTTTTTATGTTAACGATACAGGTTAAACGATACGAGGTTGTTAACGATACGATACAAGCGGCCGAACCAAACAGGTATTAATTTAATTATACAGTTTTATTTACAGCCGTCCGTAAAAAAAGAAGTTACCCATTATATGGAACAAGGTCATTGGTTCCTGTCATTATATAACGATGACGGTGATCCGCAAGAAATTTCGTTCATAGCGGCAGTGGCTGAAGATATGACTCATAACTGTCCCAATGGTTGCTCAGGCAAAGGAGAATGTCTAATGGGACACTGCCAGTGCCAGCCGGGCTTCGGAGGGGACGATTGCAGTGAGAGTATGTACTTCGATGTAGCACTTAATAAATTTAAAGTAACATTTAACGCCACAACTTTTTCATTTAAAACTTATTTTTCTTTGATTCGACTGGTACATTATTTTTTGGTATGAAATTATGAATTTATATGATATTTATAGGTGTATGTCCAGTGCTGTGTAGCCAACGTGGGGAATATATTAACGGAGAATGCCAATGCAATCCTGGATGGAAAGGCAAAGAGTGTTCATTGCGACACGACGAATGTGAAGTTCCCGACTGCAATGGCCACGGTCACTGTGTGAATGGAAAATGCTCCTGCGTGCGGGGCTACAAAGGCAAATACTGTAAGGAGGTGGACTGCCCACACCCAACCTGCACAGGTCACGGATTTTGTATCGAAGGCGCTTGTGTTTGTAAGAAAGGATGGAAAGGAGCGGATTGTGCCACTATGGACAAGGATGCACTTCAATGTCTGCCCGACTGTTCTGGCCACGGTACTTTTGACGTGGATACACAAACATGCACTTGTCATGCTCGTTGGTCTGGCGACGATTGCTCTAAGGGTAAGCATTACAAGTAAAATAACATATTTTTATTAATGTATGCTGACAAATTTGTTTTGATATATATACATATGTTTATACAAGTATCTATTGTTTATATTTAATAAGATACATAATAATTGGCACTTTGCAGAAGTTTGCGACCTGGACTGTGGGCCACATGGACGATGCGTTGGCGAGTCATGCGTCTGCGATCAAGGTTGGACCGGAGAATTCTGTATATCGAAGCTCTGTGACAGTCGTTGTAGTGATCATGGACAGTGCAAAAATGGCACATGTTTATGTGTCTCTGGCTGGAATGGAAGACACTGCACTTTAGAGGGTTGCCCCAGAGGGTGTGCCGGACACGGTCAGTGCAGAGTTGCTAACGATGGTCACTGGGAATGCAAATGCTTTGATGGATGGGATGGACCTGACTGCACCACGCTCAAGGAACAAATCTGTGACGATTCTAAAGACAACGATAAAGGTATGATCAATAGCTGAGTTTTATTAAATAAATCGTAATGTTCGTTTCGTAAATATTTATCTCACAATATTTTATTTAACAAGATTATAAAATGCATATATGTATAATATCTGGTATACAGATAAACTTATTCACATTTGACAATTGTAACCCAAAACCGTATTTAAAAAAAGGAATCAATTAATACGCACAGAATTAAAATTGCTTAAATATTAGAGAAAGCGTGGAGACCTAAATAATATACTCTTATACCCTTCGACACACCATCAATACACGTATGTATATACATATATACACATGTTTTTCACAATATTTGCTGACAGATATTAATGTTTTATACTTAATTTAGATGGATTAATCGATTGTGAAGACCCAGAATGCTGTCAGAGCTCCGCCTGTAAGGGTAGTCAGCTGTGCGTGTCTTCGCCAAAGCCGACGGACATATTGTTAAGGAAGCAACCGCCCGCGATCACGGCCTCATTTTTTGAGAGAATGAAATTCCTTATTGACGAAGGTAGTCTCCAAAATTATGCTAAACAGGAGACGTTCAACGAAAGGTAAGAATGTGTTCGGTGTCATGTTAGATGTACTTTTAACAAGGAACCAATTCGTATGCGAGTACGTAAATCGATAGACATATTAATTGGTTCTTCAAGATGTCCTTTATACTTGTGTTAAATAATAAATATTACTATATAAGATACGCAATGTTGTGCCCCAGTCAATCCTAGTGTTTTATTTACATCAGAGTGTGTCACTTTTTATTTTTTCTTTTCCTACACCCTATTTTTTGGAGAGTTCTATATCTTTATTTAATTTTGAAACAGAAGTAATCGAGTTCTGAGCAGTTATTAACAGCCGGCACTTGCATGTTCTCGTTCCCGGTACTTAGCGTTACCTGACGCTCGTCTCTGACGCTGTTACTAACATGTTCTGAATTTTCCACTTCTAAATTAACATGATTGTATCTAACGATACTTACTCATTCTTTGTCATTTCTCGTCTTTCCGCTGCGCAGTATGTTTTGGAACCACTTCAACACGAGGTAAGATTTAGTATCAAATTTAGGAGTGTGTGCATTTACACATAGTTATACATCACTATCGTATGTACATTCGTATGTACTTGGCCATATGATATTTATTACATATATTAGTGTGTGCATGCGTTATTTATGTTTAGTAACCTAAATCGTGTCCTGTGAATCTTGTGTTACGCTTCTTATCTATTATTATATTTACGTATACTATTGGGATTCGTAGAGTTTACGTAGGTAGAGTATGAAGGTTTTGGTCGTGCGTAGAAAAGTTTTGAAGGTAATAATAAAGGGTGCCATTTTATGGAGTGAAAAGTAGCAAATGCCCCGTTTTTAATTTACATATCTAATTCAAAATTCACTAAATTATATACTTTACATACCAGTAGCTTTCCCATGAGTCTCGTAAAAATGATTTTCTTTTAGAATATTTTGGAGTAGTGACTCACGTCGTAAATATCGTCATATAGATATAACATCTGTTCACTTAAGTAATGTTGTTAACCACTTTCACATCCCTTTTTCATGTAGTGTTCAAATTTAAAACCTATCACAGGACATCAAATCGTCATCAAAGATGTTGTCTAATTTCAGTCGATCAGCTGTTATTAGAGGCAGAGTGATAACATCTCTAGGGTCTGGGTTAGTTGGGGTTCGTGTATCGACTTCTACTCCTTTGGAAGGATTTACGTTGACCAGAGAAGATGGATGGTTCGATCTCTTAGTCAACGGAGGAGGTGCTGTGACCTTACATTTTGGAAGAGCCCCGTTTAAACGATCCACTCAAGTCATATTCGTACCTTGGAATGAGGTTTGTATATTTGTTTTATTTTTTCATCTCCTGCAACCTATCTTGTCCTCACAGTTTTATTGCCTAAAAATACTGACCTAGATACGTAGCCACATATGCGAGTAAGGAAAAGTAAAGATTATTATAAATGGTACACAGTAAACCCCAAAACGTGTTTTATGCCCAAAGAAGACTTTTCACGACACTAGTGTAAAAACGAATTTAATTAACACGATGTAAAATAAATTACGCGCATGTACATATTCCGCATCAAGCTTTCAACGGAATCACTGGCAAACGAACTCGTGAAATTCAATGTAAATTTTATAGGTCACAAAACCGTGAATATCGCATAAGGCAGCCTTTCACACTCGATGTAGACGTTAATAATTCAAATAACTTTGATGGACGAAGTTAGTATAAAGCAATTTAATTTTTTTTCGCTCTCCTCCGAAACATGCGATACAACGATCAAAGAGGCATTAGGTATTTTCAGCTCTTAATTTTCCTCCGAGCTGATAAAGTTCTCAGAAGGATTTTGAAATGTAAAATTTTAACTTTGTCAATTATAGTCTATTTTTTTTTGACACTTGTGTGTTGTGTTCGTTCCTATTTATCTTGATGTAATTAGCAATTAATAATAATAGTACTGTAATCTTATTTTTCTGTAAATCAATAAGATGAAGATAATTATTGTCCAGCAAAAAAGAATTGAATTAGTTTGTGAGTTTTAGAGACCGCGCTTGATCTTTTCTCATACTTAATTATCCATCAGACTAGCTCTATGTATGATACTTTTCTGACTATACAGCTGGAATTTCAGTTGTGATAGAACACATGAATAACCCTTGGCTGTGTTCTTTCGCATTATTATCTTCTGATATAAAATGTGTTTTACAGATATTTATGGACGACAGTAATCATTAACCATTGATCAGATGGCAACCCTGTTTTATCGTGAATTATACTACCCCTTAAAGAACTACATATTACGTACTGACCACTTATAGAAGTACAATTGTAGAAAAAATAATTCTAGAATATTAAATTATACAATGCATTTGAGCTAGCTACTAACTGTATGTAGTTACGAGTAGGTGTAGTTGTTATACTCGTGTAACGGATAAAATTCAAAATTTTACAGGTGGTAATAATCAACGAGGTAGTGATGACGACATCTGATGACAAAGGTGGCATGGGCCCACCACAAGCCTGCCTGGCTCACGACTATGATGCAATGAAACCAGTAGTGCTAGCCACTTGGAAACATGGTTTTCAGGGTGCTTGCCCAGACAAGAGCGCGATCTTGGCTGAGTCACAGGTAACAGGGATATAATATTTTGAATTGATACTAGAAACCTTATAATGCCTTGAAGTGTAAATTTATTG
>DWME01007328.1:0-12725 GCA_018244795.1 Parelbella ahira ahira
TCAATATGATAGGAGACCCATATTCCAACAGTGGAATGACAAATGGGTCGATTATTATTATTATTATTATTATTAAAACAAATATAACTGTACCTACTATTGTTTCAAAGTTCGTGCTCATATAGATCTTTTTTGGCTATGTCTAGATAGGTTTTATGGCTATGGCAGATCGGTTTTGTGGCTATACCTAGATAATATTCTCGTACCCAAATATTTGTAAGAGTAAACGGCGAATTTGAATATCGAACAAACTATGTATTATAATTTCAATGCTAGTCGCTAACTTTAGTTTAGTTCTAAGAAAAACTATAACTTTAAGACTATAGTGTCTTACCAATGGTGGTACTGTCTAGCGGACTCTACCGCCTCAAGATAAAGCTGTGTTCGCTATTTTCCATTCAAAGTTCACACAGGTGCCACATCGCATCAATCGCACATCTATCGGCAATAACAAAGCAATTGTTGGGAACTACGTGACGGAATAATTCGTCGTTTCCCTTGCTGGACGCGACGATTAGCCCACCTCTATTTACTTGTCTATCGGATCGGATGGAGCTGGCAGCTGACGCCGGACGCGGCCGACAGACGGACACCGTTACAATTACAACATTGACTTAGAAAAACGTTTGCCACGGACAACCGACTTGTCTAATTCGAGCGCTTAGACTGTTCCGCGATTGACTGGAACTGTACTAGATAGGAAATACGTTCCTGACTCGCAATTGTCTCACTTTGGCGGCTGTTTCTTAATCAAATTACTTGCTCACGGAGCGATTATAGTATTTCTGCTTTCCTCTACATGTTTGCTTTTCATCTAACGTAATATGTACACAAAGGATCTAACGTAACTTAAATTTAGGGATTCTAGATATTACATCTCAATATTCAATAATCAACGCCATCTTGTTTTAATTCGCATGGAATTGACATGTAATAAGCACAGATAATGAACTGTACTTATATATAGTTGTGATGTGTTACAGCATGGTCGCTTTAGAGTATTTATATTTTGAGACAGCGATCTGCGGCACGCTGGGCTCCCACAGGCTAAATATGAGGAGATCGCGATCTCGCGCAGGCCACGACCGGCCGGAGATCACACGTGAAGCCGACACGTCTATCGCCCTTAATCACTGATAATCTGTTGCGCCACGGGAACAATGCCGCCATAAAGTTCGATAAATGAGCGCAATTAATGCCATCCTACGTATTCGTAATGTTGGGAAACGCCTTAAAAAGCCAATTTCCTAAACGGACTTTTCCGTTGTTTATTTAATTATCATTGTGTGGATGCATTGACCTCTAAATCATTTGACTAGTTGACACGGGTCTCCACATAACTTGTACAGCAACGGTAAGTTTGCCACATTTGCTAAACGCAAGTTGATGGACTTCACACGCCTTAGAGAGTATTACAGGATTGTGTAGTGTATAGGTCGATAGGTACTGGTTATGTAGTTTGGACAGTAGACACAGATGTCACCTCACAGGTTACAAGTACCTACAACAATATTTCATTAAGTACAAAAGGAAATAATTTCGCAACAGTACCCTTCAAACGGTTATATGACAAGACATTAAAACCTGAATCCCTTTCCCTGAACTAGTGTTTCCCTTGAAAACTAATCAGCGCCAGTCATTAAAGGAACGGACAGGGACTTTACGTCCACCGATATATCTCTCGAGTTCTCGACGCCGAGAGTCCGTCGCTGAGGAATTAGCTCTGACAACGGCACAATAGTCCATAATTATGAAATGTGTACTGGATTCTAAAAGGATGTGCAATTTTTCTCTGGTGCTGAACAATGCAGGACGGTAATGAAAGGAGTCAATCAGTGAATGTCTGCGAAATACGCTCGTGTTAATTTATGCACCGCTCGGCAGGAACGGAGCCTTGCGTTCGCAGTGCCTTAAATGCTCCACTCTCGGACACAAAGGGCGATGAAACCGCGGCGTGCACGTGGATATTGTGAATAATGTGAGTCAAATTTCATAATATAAGATGTGTCCGACACTTTCGGGATTATGCGTGACGTACATAAAGGCGATGTCCCGCACCGACGTGTCCGCGCGGCGCGTGTACGTACACGCGGCGTACGAAAGCTATACTTAACTCACATCCTAGCCTCTTATGAATTTATAGCGAATGCGGTATTATTTACTAGCATTATACGCACAATTTGCGAAGCTGTCGCAAGGGCCGGCTATAATTTCCCGATGGCAGCAGATCCATCAATACGCGCCCGGGGCTGCGGCCGCTTTCAATTTGTAGGCCGCGCATCGCCAGCAATTACCGCCCGGACGGAAGGCCGATCATCATCCATATACGCTTAATAATGCCTAATGACACTTAATAAAGACGGAAAATAAAAGTGTGACGATTATTTACAGTCTTCGCGTAAATCTTAACGGTTCATAACTACACATATATATCATATAATTACTTGTTCTTAAAAGAGATTTCAAATGACGTCATTTTCGACATTTATGGATTTTATAACTCTATATTATCAATGCTTTGGAGTTCAGTAAAGTTCAAGTTAATGTAGATTTAAAAGTTATTTGAGAATTATGACACTTAAAAATTTTGTCATTTTGTTTTACATTTTCGTCCTGGCTGTTAAACATGCCCTAATAAATATCTCTCCTTTTGTAAAACTCATGTAATTGATATTCATGAAATGTGTAGATGTTGCCCTAATAAATATTCATGGTATGACCCATGAACATTCATAAATATTGATAGATACTTAAGTAATTTAAAAATATATAGGCGAGTATTTATTTTTGGACTATTTTAATTCTTTTTGCATGTTTCTACTGAACGTTTCGTGAGAAGTTCTACATACACGAAATGTGCAGGTTCAGGTAGTCATTGTGCAATGTTTTTATGTTCAATAAAAATCTTTGAAATCTTTGTTTATCGGGATAGCGCTTTTATTTTTGGTGTTATTTAAGGTCCATCTCCATGAGCTGTTTCCTGCTGGAGCCAGGTCGCGACGGAGAATTAGTTTTACGCTTGGTACGTTAGTAATACTGAGTATCATAAATTAATGCATTAATTATCGTACCATTTACTCGCGCACGTAATGTGTAATATGAGTGTCTCGTTAGTTGAATGGTTTTAAGCGCATCTGTCGATGAAGAGGCCCTGGGTTCAATCTCCGGTTCGGGTACAACATTATTAGATATTTCCACCTTGAAATTCGCAGTAGTAACACGGAGTCTGAATTCTTGCTCGGTGTGCTCGGAATTGAACCCCGGCGCAACAGTCAAGTTCACAATCCACTACACCAACGGACCATAGAATCAATAATAAACCCGTGGAAGGACCCCACGATTGGTCTGTATTAATCTCAAAACCAGTTTTATGAAGGATTGACAACTAAGCGGCGGTCCTGACCCAGATGGTGCGTTATGCAAACTGCCTCAGCAAATGCAAATATACTTATATTGTGGTGCAATAAATAAAACAAATGTAATAGCAGCTACGTTTATTGCTGAATATATAGGTATTTATTTCTTTAAAATATTCTATAGATTGTTTTTTGAATTGTTATGTTAACGTTTTTAAATGGTTTTTAAATTATTACGCATGCTTGTAACGGTGTTCTCTAACTACGTATCTCTAACTATATATCAACTATATTTCTCTATCTCTAACTACGTATCTCTAACTATATATCTAAGTATATTTCTCTATCTCTAACTACATATCTCTAACTATACATCTCTAACTATACATCTAACTAAGTATATTTCTCTATCTCTAACTCATGTATACTCGTATATACATACACTTAGGATATATGTAGGTACTTCCAACAATGCGTAGCTGGTCCCAAGGTTCGCCCAATTGTACTGGAATTTGCATCTATCAATTATGTGTTCGTATTATTGGGAAGTTAATAGGTTACTTTCGTACGATCCAGTCATAACTATGAATGAATAGTTGAAGTCTGACTTCAATTAGTTGGATTCAATATTTTAATAAGAGGTTACTTCTAATTATTGAATATTAACATTTTATAACCAACCTGGTTGTAATACACCTGTCTAGAATGATTTTTCTTGTGATAATATTTTTTCTTAGCGTATTTTAAACAAGACGATATCAATGTTCCAACCGACTCAGTTCATATTCTTAACATCAGATCGAAAACAAGTGACGTCATTCAAAATTACATTACCTATGCATGATACAAGTCTTTATTATCCATGGTTCATGGTTTAGCGCTGGTCAAGAGTGTGATACAGATTCCAGAGGTGATTGAGTAAAATTGATGCAACGTATAGTTTGTACTATTTGATGTTTTGAAACGGGTCTTTAAGCATGACTGCTAGCATTCAATTCAGTATTCGGATTGTTTTCTTTTTAAGTGTAATATACAATAAATTTACACGGATTTTTTTCCTAAGAGGTAGGCAGAAGAGTTTGGAATACTGCGGTAATCCTCCATTAACTTTATATGTCTTATCGTGGAATAAGGGTGAGTTTATTCCCATATACCGGACACAAATCCAAGCTCTGTGCGAGAATTGGAATTGAGTCAGAATAGCATGTTTGTAGGATTTTGGTATTGTCTATGGGTTGTTGAAATAAATAAAACAACGATTCAATTTGTTGTTTTCAATTTATTAACACTTAGGGCTGAACCCTGATATGTGTCACTACAATCGCGATACGCCCACATTTCATACGTTAAAAACTATTTGTTTTCATATGAAAATATGCTCTGATTGATTCAAGTTTAACTCTATTGGTACATAATGGTTTTCATATAAATAACTCCTTTTGAATTACATAAATCTAAAAATATAACTATAACAAAGCTTTTTATTATTTCCAAAAATGATCAAACTTCGTAAATACAAGAGTTTTTTTTACAATACAATAAAAAATTTTCATTCGGATATTTTGCCAGCCATATTGGTTTATCCAAGCGACGCCATTTTGTTTTCGATTAAAATGGAATTATTGTTCAATCATTATAGAACATAAAAGTGGCAGTATGTTAATTGCACTTCACCTTTACCCAATTCAGTTACTAAAATTTCTTTTTCTACTCTGTGACATCAAGTGATTTGTTATATTCGTAAATAAAAATTGATTGATTGATTTAATCAAGGATCACGAATATCAAAGTGGTTTTTTTTTCGAAATGTGAGCGGTATATCGCGACTTATTTCTACTAAGGTTTACTCGTTCATCATCCCTTATTTATTACAGACATCTACGTGTACTCTATATACAGTGTTAAATCTATAAAAATAATTTAATCAAACACTATACAATACATACAATTCTTACGCCTTACAGAGTTGGAATATAAATAAAGCTTAGCGTTATAATTTACACTCAAATATATACTAATAATACTAAATATATTATATTTATCACTGACATTATTTCACCATTTTACAATTAAAATAGTTATAATATTAGCTACCGTAAAAGGTAAGAAAAACAAGTCCGTTAACATATACGTATGTGTTGTTATTACGTGTTGTTTCATAATTTGTTTTAATTTAAATTTAATTGTATTATTCATTTTATGGACAATCAGACCATAGTAATAATTATCACAAAAAGAATCATGAAGATCATTTTAAACAGCTATATTTTTTTTAAACTGAAGGTACTATAGATTATATTTTTTTTTAATTTCACCGTTAAATCATTAAATATTTTAACATACATATGTTGGACAAATTAGTAATTAACAATCAAACACCTATTATATTATAATCACCGACGATTATATTCAATAAGGAACGTTTCGTTGCGAAATACTGTGTCTCAGACGTATCTGTGCTAAATTTTGTTAGGGAGTAAAATAGAGTGAATTATTTCACACAAATAACGACTACAATAGTATGTCATTTACATATTGTATAAATTACTACACGGTTAATAATCAAAAATCATTTTAAAATGTTCATTCATATGGTTTATGTTATTATAAATCGAACCATCAAAGAAAGGAAGAAAAACGGCAACGCTAATCGTGCTCTCTCACTCGCACATTATTGCTGATTTCACTCGCATACATCCTACATTCAAAAATATTGCAATAAGGACCTGACATCATGCAATGTCAAGGATTGCTGTCACATATACATATATTTTTTATATCCTATTAGCTGCTATTGTTATTTAAATAAATTAATAGGTTGAAGTAAAAATCCATGGTTAAGCACGTTTTATAAATGAGTGTCTATAATATATTTATTTTATTTATAATTTTTATTCGCGCAGTACGACACCCTATACCTATAGGAAAAAAAATAGGGTGCTAAAAACTGGAAAACAATTATTAATACTTTTTTCTGGCCCTACTTCCTTACGCAAATACAAGCTGTTTTAGATTCGTTTCTTTATTGGTTCGGTTTGTAGAAATATGGAATAATCGATGATGTTTACCAAATTATTTTGCATGTACTACAAAGCCTACCTAATATTTCGCATTCAAAGGAAATAGGTACTTACACTTATCTTTAGGAATGTTTATTCATTATGATTATTTTCAAAAATTATTATAAATATGTTTCAATTGACATATGAAAGGTTTGGTTTTAATCGAATTTATATTCTTTGGTTCACATTCTCTATTATAATAGGTATAATACGAAATCCTTTCAAAGAATGTATTTTCTGAAATTATACATTGTATATTTAACTGATATTAATGTTAACGAATTGTGCAGGTAACTGTTAAATGTATCTATCTATACAATAATAAAAACTATTATCTTTTTGGGTAGGAACCATCAAATTATGTTTTACAATACAACTAACGACATCTAGACAGCTATTTAAATATAGACAGTTATATTAGAATAGGTACCGTTTAAATATACATACATTATTTTATAGATAAAAAATTTCGAACCGTCGAATCGAAACTCTGAAGCGGTTCGTATTAAGTCATCACAACACCTTAATCTGTCCGTCATAATAGGAATAGCGACAATTTCATTATAAATGTCACAGTTGCCGTTGTAACCTTGTCGAGGGACCACGTTTGCTTTGGTTTTGCGTTCACAGGGGATGTCTCGGCGAGGGCGAGTGTTCTGGTCGAGATGCGGCCGAAGGGTGCGCGGGGGGAGGATAGGGGCAGTATCTGAGGGGCGCGGGCGGTTTTTGAAGCCACAAATCTGGTGGTAGAGCCAACGGTTGTGGCCAGGCTGCGGGCCACGCTCTGCCACCGAGCGCTAAAAGCTGCAGTGCGGGAGGAGTCCTTGCCCACGCAGCTCGCTTCTCAGCCTCATCTTCCCCAGCACTGGAACCCGTGTAAAGCCGGAGTGGAGAGCGCAGTAGTTGCTGCTCCATCAACATCAACTCCATTGGATCTCTGAAGAAAGAGGAAATTTTTTATTATTAGCAATTTGCTATAAATGTAAAACAATTATGCAATCAGTTTCAGGTGACATTGTCATTAGTATAGAGAAATTGATAAAATAACAGAGCCCTAATGTAAACAGCATAATCAGAGAAAAGAAAGAAATATATTGTTATCAATAGCGTTTGTTATAATTTTATTAATGCCAAAAGTTCAGGACTAAATATTTTAGTTGATCTTCATTATATTTGTATATACGGTTGTCTAGTACTTTGTAACACTCGAGTTGGGTAGATAAAACGCAAACCATCTTTCCTGTAATTCGGCGTTCGAAACAGCAACATAGAAAGATTTAGAAACATTCGAGAATCAAGGAAGCGGAAGCGTTTCGTAGATAGTAACATCGCCTATTTCAGAGTATTTGATTGTGCGAAGTCGCCCGCGGATTCTGATTCTACGAACGCGTGTTTTTGCGAGTTGGTTTGTTCGTTAGCTTTCATCGGAGCAAGGCCTATAAACGGGTTCGCGGAAAGACAGGCCACCGGCGGGCCACGTGGCGTTTTCGAATCCCATAAAACATTATTACACTCGTCAACCGTACGAGTTATGCAAAACTCCATAACAATAACCAATGATTTCTGCTCGTTATACAAAACGTCGTTCTCCGTCTAGTTCCCCGTCGAATATTCCATAAATCAATAAATAGCTTAGGTTGAGTTTCCGTAGATATATAATATAGTCAAAAATTTTGTAGGTGTACTATTTGTTTGATTTGGCCAAGTGAATGTACTAGTATCATATTGACTGCGGTAGGTTTCCATAATCTCTAATGATCATGGTAGATAAATAATAACGAATATCCTGGGACAAGATTTTTTTAATTGTTTTCCACAAACTGGGTGAAATTTTTACATCACCAACAGGCACTACAGCACTCGACCAACGTTAAAAGTATTACTTATCTACATATAAAACATCCATGAAGAATGACCTCGTATAGATCCGAAACTAGTCGGGCCAACCCGCAAAAAACATACGTGACTGAATCGTAGTGATATTTAATTATAAAAGAAAATTCGCATTTGGAACAAGACTGTGATAATCGGATTGAGACGAGCGTCGTTTGTTTCGTCGAAGCATATTTACGAGGTAAGCAGTTAACGAGGCGCAATGAGCTCGTCCCTACTGCGCGCTGATGCCCTTTATTGGTTCCCGGAGGTTGTGACCGCGGACCGCCACCGTGCACACTTCGCGCTAAATCCGCTATTTTCGCCTCTCTACGAAACTGTACGCGCACTTTCAACGGCACTTAATGCGTCTTGCGCACTGAGCCAATTCAAATTTTAAGAGTCGGATACACGGCCCACACCATTATGTAATTTAGAATAGTTATTTGCTTTTCCGTAACGTCAGGTACAGAGAAGGGAGAGAAGGGCAGAGAGCGGTGGTGGATGGTTTAATTCGCAATGTTCATGATTGCTAATATTTTCCACAATTGCTGCCAATTAGCACAATTACGAGTATAACATGGACCCTTAAAGTACCTATTAATACATCTCATCATTAAGCTGAACCCATTTGTATGTGCGAGTATGTACGTCTCGAGGGACTCTCTCCGGCTGTTGCTCATGCTCTACCTTGGGTCTTGCTCGTGTCACACGTGATGCGGGTCGTTATTAATAGGCTACGCATCTTGAGCGTGCGAGCGGAGCGGCAAATGAGCGTGACGGTACGGCCGAGCCGGAGAGAGGCTCGAAATTGGCATGACATCATGAGATGCCGTGTCGAATTTAATCTATCACCATCGCGGGCCTCAGGCGCCGGCGCGCTCACACCGGGAATTAAAACAGGTAGTGCCCACACACGCTAACCGAAACGTAGCTTTTTTATTAGAACCTTAATTTCTGTAAAAAGCTATAATAAAAGCTGTGTGGAATATCATCGCACGCATCGTTTGTCACGATAGAGCAAATTACCCATCAAGTAATGACCGCAGAACCTTCTGTCGTGTTAAAATTTATCACATCGCGACTGAATTTTGAGAATTAATAATTTCTTTTCCACCTCTGATACTAATACTCTTTACTAATTTCTTTTATCACGTTTAACACTAATACTTTTACAATATTTTATCTTTATTATTGCTGTGTTGATAATATAATGTATAATTTTAAGAAGTCTAAAAAATACCTTTACCCATATAAAGGTAAGTAATTTTATTGAAATAATTTTTCCCTAATACAAAAATCGCATTAGTTGCTTCGACTTATCAAAGTCAAGTGAGGACCGGAGGAGGTCGGATCGAGTGGTCGTGTCGTTTCGGGTGCTGCGGGGGCGTTAATGGCGTATTTATTACGATCTCGGCATCGGCCGTAATAGCCGACACTGGCGGCAAATTACAGGGCGGCTGCTCTCTACATCCGCGGCTAGAGACGAGAGCGATGCCGTATCGATGATACGGAGGTAGAGTTGTTGATGGGGCTTATGGTAGACTTTGAAGTACAGCTATTGGTAGAGTTTTTGGTAGAGGTCGAATCGATAGATCTTAAAAATACTGCGTATAATCTGTACTATTTTAAGCTACATTTTATATGCTACTTGATACAACTACTCGATTTCATAATTGTCAATTTGATGACAGTCATACTATGGTACCTACGTATCTATTTAGTTTCGCCGTTATCAACTTTCAAGTGTACGAAAAGTCCCGAATAATTATTAAAACAATAAATTTTTTATAATTATTAAAACAATAATTTTCTTTATGAGCCAACTAACTAAAGCCTTCGACTACTTTAAAATGTACTATATTTAAAACGTACAAGTGTCAAGCACAATACTCTGTCTACCCATTCGGGGATTACAGGAGCGTCATACAATTTTTTACTATATTTGTCAGATAAAGTCACCATAATTAGCAAGAAGGATTTAACGAAATAGTCTTTTAAAAGGACCACGAAAGTATTCATTTAATATGCTATATGATAAACAGATATGATATCATTAAATCGTATTACATAGAAATAAAGACGCAACACTATTCAATAAATCATCCCGCCAACACGTCTATTAGGCGCATCAAAAACGACTTCGACATATTATGCCGGCACACGTTTATTATTTCTGCGAAATATCCTAAGTTTATAAACGATTATTAAAGCGAGGTGTGATTAGCACCTCGGAACTTTAAACGCTTATCCTTCGTGAACATCATAAGTTTTGCGCCCCTCAAAAACTAAAATCAAAAATATTACTTATAAACACATGCTACTTTTAACAAGTACTTATATGAAAATGTAGCTTCGTTTATTCCCTGTAGGGGTAGATAGAGCACTGTTATCATCACTCACGATTCACCAATTTCATTATGCGTTCTACCATGGAACAGTGGCTGAGCCTATTTTTATACACCGGGCACAATTCCACATTCCGTACTAGTACCGATAATTTCAGTTAAAAACGCAACAATTCTTTTAACGGTCGGAGGATTGATCCTAGGGTCGCTTTGTCAGCTGTCGCGTTTACAACGACTAGATCAATGGGCAATAACTTATTTAATTATATAGTTTAACCAAATATACATATCTACTTCTTAATTCTTCCATTATACGTATATACCATTTCCCCCCCCGCCCCTCCTACTTTAGTCTCACTTTGCAAGCGCTGAGCGTATTTAAGAGAGTGCGGATTTAAAACTTAATCACAAAGTTGAAAGGAAATAAAATTGCTCAGTCGAGCACAGTCGGAGCGAGAGGCGTGTCCCATTAATTAATGGCCGGAGAGCCACCTCCGCCACCTCGGAGCTGACGCCGCACCAGTTCTCACACTGTGCTTATTTATCACACTTATTGCCCGACAATTTTGGACGTCAGCGCGAGAACTCATTAAGGCTTACTCCATTACTTACGCGAGTTGCTTTAATCTGTAGATAAAAATGAACTGTTATATACGAGAACGTGTACTGTACTTACATATGTTGTGACTTACGTAACATAACATCAAACCTATATTTCCCTGACGGGGCAGGCAGAGGTGTGTTTTACTTACACTTTTCACCAGTGATGTTATAAATACGTTTTATGACATAGGTGGTGAGCGTATTACTAATGCCAGGCACAAATTTAGACTTCAAGCGACTAGGATCTACTATTGGTACCTTATATAAGGTATTTATAAGAAAAAATATTGTGATAACTTGTAATTGTAATAAAAATCTATCTACATTTTCAACTCCTTTTTTATTTAGACATCACGATTCTGATGGCGTTCAACGTAACCCGTGGATATTTTTTTCTTTCGCAACAGCTCTATGCCGACTTTTGTATCAAAATGTTTTACAATCACAATTCGATCATTACGAATCTATTAATAGGTACACTTAAAACGTAACACAGGAGGAAGTGTTAGCGGCTCTACTTAACAACTTTTTAATATCCTGACACCGTCACATCAAGTTTGAAGCGAGTGGCAGAGAGCGAAATGGCAATTCACTATAAGATATTATCGATAGTGTAACGCGTTCAACTGAATCACTGCATCGAATCGTGAACGTTGGACGAGGTCTCCCTACCTCACTGCAACGATACGACCACGATTACGATCAACGACCACGATATTTTATAAAGACAATACAAACCTAATCTATTTTGTTTCTACTTACGGAAAAAATAAACTCGACACAAAGAATATAATTCCAAGATAAATATTACATTTACAATCCATTGGAGCTACATGTTTTCTTTGCAACTTCTTGACAAGATATTACTGAGTTTCCAAACATTTTTAGTACCTAAGCTTCAATAATTACTTATAAATATATTGTAGAGCTTTCATAGAGTTCGCCAAGGATAGCACGGTAGCTCCATTGCTGCAATTATTTACCAAGCTACAAAACTATATTTGTAATATTGTTTTTCGCTTACAAGGAAACATACCTACTCAACCACAAATTGTAAATGAAAGAATTTTGTTCGAAGAATTGTTAATCATGCGAATTATTATTTAATTAATTTTTCTCCAAGATTTTTAAACTGAATATCTACTGTAAAGTTAATCAACATCTTTTTGTATGAAACATAAGCCTCTTCAAGTTAGTAACCATTTAATGAAAAATGGCCAGTTTAGCCATGATCTGTCACTTTATTAAAAAAAAAAAATGCTACTTACAGTAGAGCTATTTTCATTAAAAAAAATTTTAAGCCACATTGTAGTTATTTTCTGTGCCTCAGTAAAAATTGATCAGCACATGTCTATAAAACATTTTTTAATCAAATTGCAATTAACGCGGAGACAGAAATATTCCATACAATTACGATTGTAAAGCGGTCGTGACGAGTGAACGTTCACTATTGCCCACAGTAGCGTGGCTGGCACCGATCTCAG
>DWME01007329.1:0-12722 GCA_018244795.1 Parelbella ahira ahira
TTTTAAAAGTGTAGTTGAACACCATGCTTTTATAATTGTGCCTATATTTTAATACTTAATTCCTAATCAAATAAACAACGTTTACTCACACACACAAACTTTATATGTACGTAAACACCACATAGAAAACGAGATAGAGGAAAGTTGAGGAGTTAATGTGAATATCGTTTGACACATGTATGTTAAAAGACTGATGGTGTGGTGTAATATATGCAAATAGAACGAGTTAAGTAGGCCACGGTCCACGGCGGCCACGGTGCAGAGGAAGTGAGGATCAACATTGTCATTGCAAATGTCTTGGTGTCCGATTTCGTACAAGCTTCGTGTGATTCCGTTGTATAAATGATTGAGGCATAATTCGGTCTTAGGAGCGTAGAATTATTGTATTGAGATAACAGAACCATTTAAATATTATCCCACGTAAGTTTATGGAAATCCGTTGTTATGAAATGTATAATTACTTCGCAGCAATGTACAGGACAAATGCAGAGGTCTTCTGTAGGCATATAAGTATACATACATACTTAAGTTCATGAAAACTGTTTAATGTCCCCCTGGTGTTCCTTATGGCCACGAATCGCATATCGGAGTGTGTATGGCAAGTCATGGTATTGTACTGCGCTTTTAATAAGTGAAATATAAAATTATTATATAAAGTCAATTGTTGATGATAGTCTACATCAAGATACGACGAAGATTTCGAAACCCTTCCATTATAATCACCTAATGACAGGCATGCAAGTGTATGAATGCACGAGGCTTACGAACCGCACCTATACAAATCGTACGTTCGATCTTGGATTGCATTAGAACTCAGCCCCGTGTCAAAAATTGATGAGTCACGCATTCAAATGCCTGTTCCCGTGTACTGTTTGTATTATCTTTTACAAGCTAATGTGATGTCATAGTTCATAGGCACGCCATCAAAGAGCGTTTCGCAACGCGACGGACGTTACCAAAGACGAATACATCGCCCCTGCGCCGCACAGCCGCTCGTTGCAGCGAGGTATTTAATAAACAATAGAACATTTTTGAAGTTGTACCGATTATGCAACAGAACGAGAGGCGGCAATCGCCAGCGCCGAGGGGGGATCGACAGGTGTTCAGCGCACGCGCATGCTCATGGGAGCCGCGCGAAGGTCGCCGGAGCGCGTTCTCTACTGTCGCAAACAACCGTGAGCCGAGTTCAACCTCATATTGTCATCAGTTTTGTCAAGGTTCTCATATTAAATTTATCTCCTGCATACACGATTCGAGTGCCGAGTACGAGTAATATAATAAAAGCACCGCCGGTGCGAGTCGAAAAAATGTTTGTTATGCACTTGGATATTTGCCATCCGTATTTCAGTAGGAATTATTAATAAAACTCACCTCCTTGAGGCCGTCGAGTCGGCCGAGAGATTTGGATTGTCGCAGTGGCAAAAACGCTTTGAGGGCATCGATGCGCGAAGTTCGTTCTGGTTCGGCGTAGTTGACGGCGGTGAGGTCGGCGCAGGAGAGGCGCGCCTTGCGCCGCTTGTCCAGCAGCTGCTTGGCGGCACGCGAGCGGCGCTGCACCGGCGCCGCCTCCTCCTCGGGCTCGCTGCACACCTCGCGCGCGGCGTGCAGCGTGTGCCGCCTGCGCGACACCGGCGGGGACGTCAGCCGCGACACCAGCGACTCGAACATCGCACTAGCTGTAGCACCTTGCCGACCCACAGCCAACGCAGACCACTTCACCCTCACTCACTCCCATATTGCGCCGTAGCTCGCTTTATTTCCAGTAACGCAGAATGCCTACAACCAAATAATCCTCGTGACGACTCCGATGCTAATCATCTCGGAGTGGCGAGTCTCAAGGTCTCAAAACTGGCACTGTAAATCTCGATTTCATTGAAATTAATGTGTTGTCCACACAACGTACGCCGAAGAGCGTTGACCGCAAAACATAGCCTCGATGTCACCGAGTCGGTTCTGTCGTGAGCACATCCGAAATGGTTACATTCGGGATCCATTCACACGGAGTACGCACCGGAACGAGGTACACGCAACGCCGGAAGCGCCAAACGCGACTGTATGGAACAAGAGATCGTTTATGCGCGGGCACGAATCGTGCAACAATTGCCGAAACGGCGGCAGGCACAACGGGTGTCGAAAGTGTCGAGATGGTCTTTTTCACACGTTATATGAACGTAACTACACTATAGATTCGTTAACCTGGTTACCGCGTTTTGTAATTAAGAGACACCAGACCCCGGGCGCGGCAGGCGCCGGCGACTGGAAAGTGTGCCTTGTCACACTACGTACGCACCAAACGTTAGTGCAGGTATTTGGCACACGCAGTTCCTATCTCGTTAAAATAACCACGAAGGTCAATAACAGATAAAACAAGCAGATTCTCGTTTTGAAAACGCTCGTCGGCGTTTTCTAGCTCATGTTGTCGAGAACAGGGACGTAGAACGGCAACAATTAAACCATTAGGACACAGTACATATGCAAATTCAGGCTAACACAATATAGCTCTCGCTAATATCGTTGTTGTACAATTTTATATTTCGTTTACAGCGAATATATGTGTAGACGTGAAACATAAAGAAAGACATAGCTTCATGTAATATTATAGCTGTTGTAAAAGTCTATGATGATAAATACTGCGAGCGCAAGAAAATAAACAATACGTGTTGTAAACGTTCAGTAGAGTTGTAATTTATCTATATTACACTTTTTATGCCACATCAGGTGTGCACGTAATACCGACTTCTTTCGAAATATGGCCATCGCCCTACATTTGGTCCACTCGAGCGATTTCAACAATAACAAACGCTAATGCTAATATACAGCAGAAGCAAATTATATCAACGTAAATCTAAAGAAACGCACGAATTGTTTTTAAGAAAGTTATTGCAAACAGTTCACGATGTATAAACAAATGTTGCTTAGAATATCGGAAGCTTCACACTACACGTGCGGGTTATGTGGGTTAATATTTTATTAGTATATTTTGTTTTTAGAACTAGAACATTCGACGCCGAACATTATTAATTTCACAAGGTTGCTTTCTCGTTCGCACGGCGTAAACCTCCAGCGCGCGATTCAATCGAGCAATATTGAGCCTCGAACAGCTGTGTCAAGATACTGCTGATTCAAAAACAATGAGACACGTTCAGCAACATCATCTCGTAAGTTGCCTGTGATTACGAGAGATAAATGAATAAATATTACATCTATTATCGCAGCGTATTTATTACGTTTCTTATGATATCGATGTGTCAATTATACCATAAAATGTGGTATTTAGTAATTAATGGGCTTTGTAAAAGTATTTTCATATGACCCATCTCCCATTTACATACATTTATTTAAAAGGACGTGGTTCGTCCTCCTAATGTGGCTGTGACGGTAAATGTTTGAGGGCAAACAAATATATGTATTTACTAGCAAGTTAAGACGGATCAGGTCGGCCGGGGCACCGGCTGCAGGGTGCGTCGCTTCGGGCGGTGGCTATCGTTTGTGGAGCATGGCTGAGCTAATAAAACGGTTAGTCCTAAGCTACTCGACGACGTTGACGCAAACCGGTACGCGGACCGGTCCCGCACCCCGCCCCCCTCGACCTCCTCCTCCGGCTCTTCTAAAATACACGCATCCACATCACCTTATCAAGAGAGCCATTGCGGCTAAGCTTGTTGACTGTCTGCTCTCCTATTTCACACACGGCCGGCGCGTATCAGATTCAGCGTTGGGAGCGCTCTCCGGCTAAACTGGCCACATAATACCCGAGCGATGATCCGACTGACCGCAGTTTAGATTAAACGCAATCTCGTGCACCGAGACGCATCGCGTTTCAAGGGTACGCTGCATGCGTCGATGGAGGCGTCGATTTCAACAATAATTCATCGGTGTTTGTGCAGCGTGCGCAGATGTGATGCAACCGTGACGAATGCGAATATTCCGCCGCGGACGGAGAACAAACCTAATGTAGCGTGAAAACAATTGGCGAAAGTCTGGTATAACAAGTTAACCGATAGCCGAGAGCACTGACAAAGGCGCAGATTAGAAAGTATGTTGTGTGTATCGCCGTGATACGAGGCAGGCACACGCTCTGATTGCCGCCCTATCTGAAAATCTGTCGCGGCCGCCGCACGCGCACCATTACTGCCTACACTGTTTTCCTTTAACACGATTTAAAGAATGACTATTTCGTTCATTTGAGAAAACATCAAGTACATACATACATCACGGCGGATCCCTTACGTGTCATGCAGAGAACACCGAGTACCAAATGTATCTCTACAGACCTGCCGCGCTTCTACACTCATCACTCTCTTTATACATACCTACTTGCACGCCGTCAAAATCATTAAGATCTTGAAAGATAAACATGTTGTTAGAGTTCATGTCTAACATTTTATCACCTTCATTAGAACTCTGTTACTTAAAGCTACGATACGAAATAGCCGTTGGCGTATTTCGTAATTGTCTATCAAACAGTAAACAACCAGAAACGAAACCACTCACGACGAGAACAAGGTATTATCACACACATAAGGTATTATCGAAGATTTGTCAACTATCAAAAATTGTAAACAAACAATAAAAAACGTAGTTTGTGACTGAATAATGTGGCAATAAATAATACTCTAAGATGATAATTTTTCATTGTCGATACTGTAATTTATTCAAAATCTGCATTTTATTTTCTCACGGTGCCACGCCGGGGATTACCAAATCGCGTTAATCATCCGATAAGTGAATTGCATAAGTGCATTGGGAATGGTTAAATACGGAAACGGAGATTAGGAGGTCAGGCGGTGACCTTGGGCGGTAAGTGGGTCGCTCGTGAGATGGGCTATCGGCTGGCAGACGTCACGCTCCAGCCCACCGGCATGCCGCTCCGGCGCGCCACTCGCCTATCTCCGATACGCCGGTGGATAGTATGGACCATTGATTGCGGGAGTCTAATTCTTTACTGTTATACCAGCTAATCCAATTCATACAGTGGCTACGATGAAAATATATTAGAAGTTGCTGGATGCATTTCCCGGTCGGACAGATAGCTGAATACTGAATTATTATATTTCTTTTATACGCTGAATATTTTGGGACGTCTCAGTGAAGCTTTATCTATTTACTACTACAGTTCTTCAAATAAATTTATATTGTGTATAATAATCTCAATTGTCGCTAACCAGAGCAGTTAAATTTTATTATGGCGCGTTATTTTCATATCACAGTATCAAAAGCCATTCTGAATTATGGGGCTCCATTGTCAACTTCAACCAAAGTGCCATTATGCGAATGTTGTAAGCCGTAAATAACAAATAAATCATATTTAATGTATAAAAAATTAAAAAAAAAACCGGATATAAGTAACAGGAAGCGCTTACCCGTGACATTAAAAAACAAAAATTTAATTCTTGTTAAGTAAACCCCTGTCAATCCACACTTGGCCAGCGTGGCAGGCTATGCAGGCCGTGCAGGCATTAACCTCTCTCAATACGAGAGGAGACCCATATTACAACAGTGGAATAATAAATGGGTTTATTATTATAAGTAAAATATTGGATATTTTGCAAACAGACAATCTTGAACAATAAATAATACATAGGTATGTATTATTTATTGTTCAAGAGAGAGATAGGTATTTCAGATAAAAACTTATTATCCCCCGTCCTCTACTTGCGTTATATCTGAATCAGAACTAAGAATAATAAACAATTTCATCAATAAATCTATGAATAGCCGCTTACAACACGTTAGAGCTAACATTACAGCAACGACAGAAAAAGACTACGGAAGACATTGTTTCGTTGTTGTCGGACTGAAATGTTTCTTGTTTATAGATATTTTGATCGTTACGTTTATTACAGTCCACTGTGTACCAAATGGACCATAAAATGAGACTATAATGCATTTGCACAAGCTTGTTTCGAATATTTCGCAGCTATCAACATTGGCAGTATTGGCTAGGTAGTGCACAAATTAACCCCAGATATATGTTTTGTGTCTAGGTGACTTAATCGATAAATAATTATGTAGGTACTTTAAAATTATTTTGTCGTTTCAGACCGTGGGGCCGGAAACTCAGAAGTTAAAGTGTTCAATGTATCACTGCAAATGTTATAGATACGAGAATACAAAAAGAAATACATGATTATTTAGTTCGTTTACGGTGAAAAAATTGTAGGTTATTAGAAAAAGAGCAACGCGACTGATGTACAAGTGGCGTTCAATGATCGAGGAAGTCGACTGGTTTTTTCCAAAAGGCGCGCAACGGAATTAAAAGTATGACAAAATAATCAACCACTGAGCACGGAATCGCTTACTACAATGATGAGACGTGAGTGAAAGCCGGGTATCAGCGTTTATCTTATTTTGTATTTAAATATTTTAGGCGGGCGTAGCGACAAGTCCGCGTCGCCCAGCAACGTCAGCGCTCCGCACGACACATATACTCTTGATATAACCACTACGCACTGCCTCTACGAGATGAATGACTTTTATTTATATGTATCTTTTACGAAAAAAACACCATGGACTTTCTAGTTATAACTATTTCACAAGTTAAATATACTATACACGTGTTATTGTAGCGTAAGTATTCGGAAAAGATATTTGCAGCTATTTTGATGCAATATCTGTTTACCATACAAATGTCATTTTGTGCACGATTGTGTGAGAGGCTTTTCGTGTCAGTGAATTAAGGTTGCTCAGTGGCGACGTAAATAGAATTCTGGACAGGTTTTTGAAGTGTGTTTATAGTACGGCGCTTCAGTTATATAAACATCTCGTCCGATCTGCGGCGGTGAGCTTATGAGAATTGTGTCAATTGAGTAGACCGACGTCTTCTCGGTGTTCCTCGAGATGTTATGAAGGGCAAGGACCGTTACATCCTACGTGTAGGCTTATACAAGCAACGCGTGACGGAATTATTTAAATGTTTCTAACTGTAGCCGGCGGCTGGGAGCGGTAGAACCCAGTCGTATACTAATGTATCTAAGGGTACCATCTCTTCTCACACATACGTTTATTAGTTTATCACCGTGTCTAGAGTTAATTCTAAGACTAATCACAAAACTTCTTATTCGAGTTTATTTTAAGGTCATAAACTGGTAGACGACGATCGTTCGAATGTAACGAAGAAAAACAAAATAATACGGAGTTATATTTATCTCTCAGTGGCCGTTACCTGTCGCTTGTCTTTCGAAGAGGAATATAATTTTATGTCTTCTCTGGGACAGAAATAAAAATTCCTCCTATCCGCTCGTAAGCCGCATTTTAAAACCAACTAAAAGTTGTTAATCCGTTCGGAGTGACCGCGACATCGTAAACAATGCGGCTGACCCTTTTCCAGAATCGGTAAGTGACGTGTTTAGTGTTTAGTATTCCTATTCACACGTTACGGGGGCTCCGTAACAAAACACAGTGGATGTATTACAATGTTACGAAACAGAACGGCCGCTGTAAACGATAAAATAGCTCGGACAATATTGACTCGGCGATAAGCAGTGAGAGACCCGTGAAATTTGATAATTACTTAGAGTAATTATCTTATCTCGCGCCATTAACTCCACCCACTTACGCGTTGCTCCATTTGGGTCAGTTTTTTAAACGTCTTCTGTTCAATCAAGTGCTAGAGATAATTATTCGGAAAGCTCTACGACAGTAAATATTCATTTGTACTGTAGGTAATTTAACTAAGATAAAATTCAATAGCATTTTTCAGTGCCACGAGAAATAGATGAATCATTTCTAGGTAGAAATGTTTTGAAATATCCAACATTGATTGAGGGTCAGCAATAGAAAACCAACAGAGTTTTTAGTTAGAGATTGGAGGCAGTTGTCAAGCAAACATAGTTATCTTTATATATCTAGTTATTAATTGCATTTCAAAGAGAATAAGTATTAAAACACTCGTACTGGTAGCAGCACAGATACATTTATGTAATTAGACCAGCAAGTTTTTAAATGTTTTGCAATAAATGCACCGAGGTCTGTTAATCTCAGTATTCTATTGATATAATTGTTAGCGGTTATATCACTTGTAACCAAATAACATGAAAATGATGCCATATATCATAGTTTTGGTGACAAAATATTCATCTCATAGAGGACTCCGGCAAGCATTCGATATGTCCTTCAAATACGACCAAAAACTAGCACAGGTACCTAAAACCTAAAATTATGATCTTTCTATGGACTTTTTGAACGAGTTTTTCAATTATAGATTTCCAACTGTTAATGAATATCTGTTTACACAGCCATGTAATTGTTAACCTCGCTGCTAATTAGGGAAACCACTTAGGTCAATGACAATCACACTGTGCAAAAAGGCTGATTACGGGAGCTTGTCAACAAGCATGATTGAATAAAAAACTTTCCCTATTAAGTCAACATCAGAGCGGTCTAATTGTTGACGGAGGTCATATGTATTGTTGTAGCCGCACAGAGTTCGACGTTGTTCTGTTCCAAAACGCTATTATTTAGTATGATTTGTATTTGATTCGTGGACAAATAGAGAAAGTTGGCAATTATTTCAAAATTAAAAAATATTTAAGGGCAACTGATACTTTACATATCGACTTTTGATTGTATCGCGGTTGTATGTGCGATTTCACATTCGGCTCGCAACGACGTAGGCACATAATAGCTCCCTCATTAATAAACAATAGAGTTAAAAACATACATATTTACTGACAATTTTCTGAGAAATATTCACTTCATTTTAAAGTTGACTACTTTTATAAAATAACATAGCGTCATGCCGGTGTTTTCCCCAAGGGGTGGGCAGAGGAGTGTAGTACACTCCCACGTTTCGCCAGTTATATTACACGTCCCGTGGAAAAGGGATGAATTTGAAGTTAGGAGATACCAATATTTACTATGCCCGATCCGGGAATCAAACTCAAAATCTCTTGCTGTGCAGTTGCTCTTGTAACCACTAGACCAACGATACACTCGATAAAATCATAATATCTTCTAAAATAACGGGTTGTTCATTATAACTCAGGACTCTACGTGAGCATTAGACTGTCTCGGTGATCCAGTGTTTGCAACGTTAATATAGATCGAGAGGCCCTGGGCTCAGCTCCTGGGTCAGGTGCTATTGGATTTTCCTATCCTGAAATTTCTAGTACTAGTTCGGAATCGGAATTTGTGCCCGATGCATGGCAAGAGATCCATCATCTATTCCATGGCAAGACGTATACGTAATTGGTGAAACGTGGAAGTGTACTACAATCATCTGCGTAGCTCTTCGGACGCCCGATGTTCCGCGTAACATTTCATATGGGCATTATAAATGTATGAGCATACAAAATAGCAAATACATATTAACCGAGCCACGAGCACGACTGTTAGCAGGATTCCAAGTGAGTCACGAAGGAATTACAATCACATATGGTAAAGAGTTCTACTCATCGTGGCTTACTAATGTTCAATTCAAATGTGGACGACGATCAGGACTTATCGGAGTATACTGATGACTTGATGGTATTGGACTGAATAACATTGCATTATAGGAGGAAAGTGTCCTTGTTCTTGAAAGTGTGAAGTGTAGATTCTTATATCGTTATGTGTTTGTTCCAACACTACTACTATACAAATAAAGTTGTTCATAAATGATAGTTACTTCGAGAGCAATATATAACCAATTTAGTACATAATCATCATCGGCCTATTCTCGTCGACTGCTGGACATGGGCCTCCGCATTTGGTATATACCAAATGTAAAATATAAGTTTTAAATATCTCACGCCTGATCTCTTCCGGGGTAGGAACATAGCAGCGAGTGCGAAATATCTCTATCTGTGACGTAACCCTGACGTGCTTCTGCGTATATCACTCCCTTCATAATGTCAAATATGAGTCCTTCATTAAAAAACTTTCTACTTGGTACGTGCAGACACGCATGTTGCGTAAATATAGGTATGCCATCGCACACGTCCCGCTGCAGCGTTCGAGATATGTTCGAGTTCCAGTCTATTACACGTTATGAAAACTACACAACACTAATAAACAAAGCCATCATATCTTAATAACAAGAATAGTATCTTGGGACTCCGCGCACGGCCATCTGATCCCAAAGTAAATAACCAGAGAGCTTGTGTTATGATAACTGGACATCTGTTAAACTAAATACATACATACATACATATATAAATATGTACTTATATAGGTTTTTTATACCTAGACATAGTACTAATACCTACTTGTACTTATCACACAAATACTCATTGAAATAATGGGAGTCAGACCCACGACACTCGACGCTATAGTCAGATTCAAGAACCACTATACTAACGGGCCAATGTCTGTGACGGACCAATGAACCTGCATGTCCAGGGAAGGGATTTAAGACATTTCCACGACGAAAGTGTATAACTTGCGCGTTAAGATAAGCCTAGTACTAATCCAGTCACTGAGACAGGCTGATGATGTGAAGATGATCTTCGCAATTCTTGTAGTTTCCAATCATCAACATCATTAACAAATCCATCTCGATATTCTTTGTAATGTTCCAAGAGACATTTAATGTTCCGTGAATGTGCTCGTATGTAATATAACGCTTTTGCAGTAATATTGATTGTAGAGTTCTTTTTATATATGCGCTTCGCTAAGCAGCAGTGCATCAGACGTGAACCCACTAGCACGTGGACACGTGAAGCCTTACCGCAGTAACCCTATTTGCCGCCACACGTACATGCGGCCTATATTTGCAACTTGCAACTGTATAGCAGTTCAGCTTGACACTCGTCTGAACGCCCGCAGATACGCGAGATTGTAATGAATGAGGAAGTAGCTCTCAGCCGAAGGCTGTTTGTTCTGGGAAATGCCTTTGTCTAAAACTGATTGATCAGCTTCATAACGTGCGTAACGTGATTTACATAATCTCCGAGCTTGCCTTTTAAGGCTAAATATAAATAGTAAGCATCGCACGCTAATTTTGTAACACGTATAATCCCTGTAATGGCAGTTGGCTTCAGTCGGGATTATTACGTACACATTTGTGTTACGTTTGAAACTACTTTTCATGTAAATTCCAACAGAAAAAGCTGTGTCAAGGAATTCGGACGGGACATTATATGTTTAAGAGCGGTTTTACTTTCTTTAATTTTACCATTGTAAGCGGAAATAAAACCCAGACAGAACGTTATACAAAAGAGATACAATAACTTTGTATTCAAGATTGATGATGATTGATGACTCGATTGGACAGGGTGCTGTAGGACCACAATATACTTAACACGAAATGTTAGTGTTATAATGTTCTGGTCAAGGGCTAGACTTATGTAGATTAAATTTAGATAACAAAGTATTACTGTTTTTTTCCAACTTGAAATTTCAAGAAGTGGGAATACGTCCATCGCCTATGGGACCTTTAACTAGTGAAAAGTGGGAGCACTATTTCTTATGTCTATTCCTTCGGTGAAACAGGTGTAATGTTATTTTTTTATTAGATTTCTAAATAACAATGATCCGTAGTATACAGTTCAAATGTATATACAGCTATACAGTAGCTCAACAAATAAGCGAATGAATGAGCAGCGCCAGAGGCATCTTCACACTAATACACTGCAGGCAGTGTTCGCTCGAGTCGTGATATTTTACCACGATAAGGCGTCTTCAATAACAACGAAAGTGAATCTAAGAATGGGTTGTAACAAGTGTCAAGGCGGTAATGGGGTTATAAACAGATGTTCCGGCGCGTCGGATCAGAGGCTGGAAGTAGAAAGCGTCGTTAGAACAGGCCCTACGAGCCAATCCGGATGTTATGCCCATACTAGTAATGAGAATAAGATTTACTATCAACGACGTTCAATTTCCTGCCGTCTTCTACATGTACACTGTAACGACACCTGCAGCATCCTATTTTATGAGAACACTGTGACCGATATCGTCCGTGAAGGGCATCGGAGCAAACCTAAATATAATTTGTTTTAAACTGTTCTCAGGCTTGATTTTACAAATTAGGTCGTAATTAGTCATATGTGGCTTAAACATTTAATATCATAGACGGTTAACGTGATTTTGTTTTAGCTCAATGTAGTCCTTACAAGTATTTACCGATCATTATAGTCAATGTTTCGTGGCTCGTAATATTTACGCGTACGAGATGTATCTTGTGTGCATAGTATTGGTGGGTTAAGAAGCTCTGTCGAAATGTTTTAACCTTTTACCTTTTGTACCGGTTTCATCTCAAACTTAGTGAGGAATTACATAGTTGATTAACTTTTTATGTTATTAATAATGCAGTTGGAAATTTGTTGGTACTTTGAAGGTTCGTTTTGTTCGCGGTTCGGATAACTCTATTATTAGCAAATCAGAGATATATTATAGTTCAAATGTACGTACTCTGTGTCTAAAAACTGGTTTTTATGTTGTGCTCATTCGTGATGTACAGAACAATTACGGAAATACACTTTTTGCTACTTTGAATTATGAATTATTTTTGTTAAATTACATTAAATAAAAAAAATATAAAACAACAGAATGATACCGCAAGACGTGGATAATTGAGGCCATAGAGACTCGCCACCCGTCGAGAAACCACAAATAATATTATTACTGTATAAAATATTAAATTATTTTTTACCGTGGGTTACGGATCATAGCCAAATCTTAAAGATTGATTTGTCAATCTCATCAAAAGTTATTTCCAAGTCGGATGAAACAGTCACTCACACACGGCCAACGGCTTTACAGCTCGCTGCGATTGTTGCACGCAATACAAAACAAAAAATAAC